>CAUYUJ010001079.1:5000-46306 GCA_963575745.1 Prorocentrum cordatum
AACGGAAAACACTGGCCAGGCCGAGCCCTGGCCCTCCTCCTCCCCCTCCTCCTCCTCCTCCTCCTCCTCCTCCTCCTCCACTTCCTCCTCCTCCTCCTCATCGTCCTCCTCCTCCTCCTCCAGGCATCGTGAACGGCCTCGAGATCGTCCGCGCGTTCACCGCGGGAGCCGCCGCCGGGCCGGAGGACCGGCTGGAGGGGCTGCGCCGGCTCCGGTCCTGGGCGCAGGACGTGGCCGCCGTGGCCCAGAAGTCCGCGGGCGTCACGCCGCAGGACCTCAGAGGGGATGTCCTTTCCTTCGGGCAGTGGTGAAGGGCCCTGGCCCGCCTATCATGGAGGATGACGATTAATAAATGACCCGGGGTCGTGTTCACGCGGCGGCGCCCGGGATGACGATTAGAAAAAACCGGCCGCGGGCTGGAACACTATTTCTTTAATCGTTCTCCTCCAGTCAGCAAATAGTGCCGAAATAGCAGAACAATTATGTTTTGATCGTTCTCTCCCATTTTTGTTATTAGTCGTCATCCCGCATTACGTAGGCCCATGAAATAATGTCCTCAGAATCTTTGGTGGTTTGCGCGAAACGTTTCTGGCCAGGACTGTCTTGTTCGAGCGCATCGGAATTATTCTAACAACATTGCTATTGTTCTTGAAACAGCTTGGGGTTTCTGAGAGCATGTCGTGGTAGCCCTATAAGCATGCCAGGACGGTCGGTCCCTGCTCGATCCTTCGTTTTCCTTTTTGGGGGGCTCCCTGGGAGGCCCTCGTCGCCACCGCTGCATTCGCCTCGAAGTCGTACTCAGAACGCGCCTTTGGGAGATGTCTGAGGAGCAGCGGCATCGGTACTCCAGATTTCGTAATAAAGGGAGGGAGGTCTCATTTCGGGGGGGGGCTCTTCCAGGCTATCTTGGAGGGCCTGGGGTTTCTGGGGACGATGTTTTGGAGGGTTCTCCCACGGGGGAGGTCTGAAATGGCTTGTCTTGGAGGGTCCAGACCCCCTCCCTTTTATTACGAAATCTGGAGTACCTCCTTTGGTTTCCCCAGGACCGCCGCGCGCTGGCCGAGTTCAAGCGCAGCCACCAGAACTTCCGGACGCAGTGGTCCTTCCCGCAGGACTTCCCCAATGCCGCGGTGCACGCGGCCTTCGTGCAACCGGCGGTGGACAGGAGTTCGGCGCCGTTCTGTTGGGAGCCTGTGGACGAGGAGCGCGTGCTGGTAAGGGTGGTGTCTGGGTGCGGCCTCCCGGAGGAGAAGCTTCAGGAGCGCCTGGTGCCCGCCATCCCTGACGGCGCACACCGGGTGGGAGGCGCGCGAGGGAGGCCCCCTGCCGTCTGAGAGGGCGGGGGCCCTCTTTGAAGGCTGGGGGCTTTTCAGAAGGGCCCACGGGTTGCGTTGCATCTTCGGGGGACCTTGCCTGTCCCCCAAATTGGTGTCTTTTCTTGTGTCCGACGCATGCTTGATGCGGACTCGACGCGGACTTGGCGTGGATTCGACGCGGATTCGACACGGATTCGACACGGATCCGACGCGTCCGACATGGATTCGACACGGATTCGACGCGGACAGGGCCGCGACGGGACAGACAAGGTCCCCCGAGGATGCAACATAGCACTGGGTGGGGGGCCTTTGGGGAGGTTTCCCAGAAGCGTGAAGGCCTTCTGAGAAGCCCCGGGGCCGTCTTAGAAGCCCTTCCGCCTTTTCTCACCACCCACCAAACCACCCCAACCCAACCCGAAGGCCTCAATTTGCCCTCCATTTCCAGTTGGGGGGGGTCGGGGAACATAGACAAAACACGCGTGGAACCCTGAACCCCCCCCAACCCGAAGTTCGGATCTTCGGGTTGGGTTGGGGTGGTCTGGTAGGTCGTCAGATCTGCATCTGCCTCCGCCCCGCAGTCGCAGAAGTCCCCAGAGCAGAAAGGACCACTGCCACGAGCTGGGGGGGGGGGCTGGCCCCCTTCCCCGAGCGGGCAGTCGGCCTTCTCGCTTCTCCCTCTCGCTTCGCCCCCTCGCTCGCCGCCGAGAGAGGAGGAGGAGGAGGAGGAGGAGGAGGAGGAGGAGGAGGAGGAGGAGGAGGAGGAGGAGCAGGAGGAGGAGGAGGAAGGGGAGGAAGGGGAGGAAGAAGAGGAAGAGGAGGAGGAAGAGGCGGAAGAGGACGAGGAGGAGGAGCCTTCTCATTCTCACTTCCCCCCCTCCCCGAGCGGGCGGCACCCCGTTCCGGGCGCGCGCCGCCTGCTCGGGGGGCCTTATAGGGAAGAGAGTTCTATGGAGTCCTGGTGGTGGTAAAGCCCTTCGGGGAACAGAATTCTGTGGAGTTCTGGTGGTACTCCATCTGCCTTGTTGATTGCCCCCCCCCCCCCCCAAAAAAAAACTGGACCCCCCTCGAAATGCGACCTCGAAGAAGACCGGACCCCCCTCGAAATGCGATATGGAGTTCTGGTGGTACTCCGTCTGCCTTGTTGATCGACCCCCCCTAAAACACGGGACCCCCCTCGAACTGCGACCTCATATTCCGGACCCCCCTCTTCGACAGGGAGCATCAATACCCCGGACCCCCTCAGCACAATAACATCATCGGCACGGGCACGCCAGTGGGTGTGTTAACACCAATGCGGTTCTCAGCATACCACGCCAGAGGATTTATGAATACCCAGGCGATTGCATTTGAAGCGCAATGTATTCCTCACCATTGCGGCAACACATTTGCCGTCGCCGTCGCGATGCACATTGCCATGGCATTGTTATCGCCGCCATTGATGAGGCCAGTGATGATAATGCGGATAAGCATGATAATGATTATGATGATGATGATGCTGCTGCTGATGATGATGATTATGATGATGATGATGATGATGATGATGATGATGATGATGATGATGGTGATGGTGATGGTGATGGTGATGATGTTGATTTTGATGATGATGGTGATGACGATGATAATGGCAGGGATGATCATGATGCTGATCTGCATCCAAAGCGGCGAGTTCTAGAAGGCCTTTCGTAATCAGAATGCTGATGCTCACGAGGCTGATAACAGTTATGCGTGTCAAAGGGCTGAACAACGATATCCAAAAGGCGTATTCATAAACTGGACCCCCTCAAGCTCCAATTCGCAGGAAGCGCCCTGATAAGCCGGACCCCCCTTCGTTATGAAAAGGCGCCGTAAGAAACCGGACCCGAGGGACGATTCATAAGGCAGATGGAGCAGTGGCTCCTTCCGCTCTCATGAAGAAGGTCGCCCCACTCGCGCCACACCCCCTGCGCGCGCCGCCAGCATCCGCCGCTACACCGACGCCCTGAGGCAGCCGCGCATCACGGAGTACCTGCAGCCGGCCGCCGGCGCGCAGGCGGCAGTGGTCCGCTCGAGCCGCATGCGCGAGGCGCTGAGAGGCCTGCGGGGCGAGCCCTCCCCGGAGAGGTCGGCCACGCCGCCGGGGCGCCGCCGCAGGTCGTGGACGAGAAACACGTCCGTGCCCACGGCCTCGCGGCCGGGCCCCCAATGGGCCGCGACCCCGCGGGACGCAGATCCCCATGACGTGACCGCGTCGCTCCAAAAATCAGGGCGGGAGGGTCTGGGCTGTTTTTTGGCCCCGGGGGGGGCCCTCGCCCGGGCCTCCCCACAGGACGAGGAAAAGCGGCCCCGCGGACAGGGGGCGATCGGAGCTTTCCTAGGGGCGCCGCCCCGCAGACATCCGAGCGCTGCCTCCTCGGGCCCCGTGCGGCCACGTCGTGGGGCCGCGCCCCGGGAGCCGGGCCGCGGGGGCGCGGGCGTGCAGACACGCGTTTCAGATGCAGAGCCCCGAGCCATCGGGGGTAACTCGGGTCAGGGCTAACTCGGGTTCCTTTTTCGGGAATCCAAACCCAGACATCCGACGTCTCGATTTTTTCGAGACACGGGCCCCCAACCTCCCGACCACTTCCCCGGGACCGGTTTTTCATCCCGAGTCGTTTTTTGACGGTCCCGAGGCCCGGCGAGGGCCTCCAGAGGCCGAAAACGATGAAAAACCTTTGTCTCGATTTTTTCGAGACGCCCGAGGTCTGGGAACCCGAGTTACCCCGGACCCGAGTTACCCCGGATAGCTCGGGCGCCCAAACGTTCGCCGCTCGCGCGGCAGGAGGCAGCAGGCCGCGCAGGGTGGCGCGGCGGGTGGCGGGCCTCCGCGGGCCCCCGCCGGCAGTGCGCGGCTCGGCCCCCGCGGGTGGCGAGACAGTCCTCCTCCTCCTCCTCCTCCTCCTCCTCCTCCTCCTCCTCCTTCTCCTCCCTCCTTCTCCTCCTCCCTCCTCCTCCTCCTCCTCGTCCTCCTCCTCCTCTCCTCCTCTCCCTCCTCCTCCTCCTCCTCCCTCCTCCTCCTCCCTCCTCCTCCTCCCTCCTCCTCCTGCTCCTCCTCCTCCTCCTCTTCGCCCTCCCCTCCTCGGGTCGCCTACGGCCCCCGGGGAAACCGTCTACCCCAGACCCCCGGCGGGTGGCGAAGCAGTTTTGCCGGAAGGTTGCGTGCTTAGGCTTTCGGGCTCCGGGGGCTCTCGCTGGGCGCCAGGGCCGGTTCAGAGTACAGTCGGGGCCCTGAAGAAGGAACCCTTTTCGTTGGGGAGGGGTTCGGTGTTCCTTGATTGTTTCACAGTTTGCCTCAGGTTTTCTTTTTTTTTCGATCGGAAATCGAAGTTTAACTTGTAGAAAAAAGGGGCCTTGTTCCTTATTTAGGGTTCCTTAGGTCAATGCCCCGACTGTAGCTCGGGCTGACAATGGCTTGCCCCTGGGGAGTGGGATCGAGGATTCTGGGGGTCGAGGCTGTGAGCAAGTCATGGGCTGGGGTGTCTGGGTCTTCCCTGCCCAGCGGTGAGTGTTGACCTGGGCGAGCGTGTGCGCTCTGTGGTCTGTGATCTGCTGCGTCTGCTGCGTCTGCTGCGTTTGGCATGTTTGTGTTGGCACAGTGGCGCAGTGGCACCCCTCCTGTCATGTGGCTGAGAGCACGGTTCGCTGCATCTTGGCTACGTGTGCCTGCTTCTCGACTTCTTGCCAGTCGCTCAGCTTGACCGTCGCCCAGGATCACACAGCTGGGATCGAGCGCGTCCACCATCATCGCGTGCGGGTGTACTGCGTATAATGTAGCTTCTCCCGACGCGATCGTGCGTCGCATCTCCAAGGTCGAAGAAGTGTGTGTGAGAGAGAGAGAGCGTGTGTGTGTGTGTGTGTGTGTGTGCGCGGGTGTGTTTTTGTACGTGTGCGTGTGCGTGCGCGTGTGCGTGTACGTGTGCGTGTGTGTGTGTGTGCGTGTGCGTGTGCGTGTGCGTGTGCTTGTGTGCGCGCGTGTGTGTGTTTTTGTGTGCGTGTGTGCGCGTGTGTGGGGGTGGTGGTGCCTTTGGTGTGTGTGTGTGTGTGCGTGTGTGTGATGTGTGTGTGTGTGTGTGCGCGTGGTGTGCGCCCGTCTGCGAGTGTGTCCCTGTAATGTAGCCTGCCACATGCCCATCACTCACAGCGCCAGACTATGGTGTGCGTGTGTGTAAATGAGCGTGCGTGTGTGTGTGTGTGTGTGTGTGTTTGTGTGTGTGTATGTGTGTGCGCGTGGTGTGCGCCCGTCTGCGATTGTGTCCCTGTAATGTAGCCTGCCACATGCCCATCACTCACAGCGCCAGACTATGATGTGCGTGTGTGTAAATGAGCGTGCGTGTGTGTGTGTGTGAGCGTGTGTGTGTGTGTGTGTGTGTGTGAGCGCGTGTGTGTGTGTGTTTGTGTGCGCGTGTGCGTGCGTGTGTGCGCGCGCGCGTGTGTGTGTGTGTGTGTGCGTGTGCGTGTGCGTGTGTGTGTGCGTGTGCGTGTGCGTGTGTGTGTGTGCGTGTGTGTGTGTGTGTGCGTGTGTGTGTGTGTGTGTGTGTGCGTGTGCGGCCTGCCCGGGGCACGACGGGCACCTGCCGTCCCCTCTCGCGGTCCTGTTCGGAGTTGCCCTTGCGCACGCCCCTCTCGCCGCCTCCCTCCTGGGCACGGTGTGCCACGCGCCGCCAGCCTTCACACTCCTGGCCGCGCTCTCCACTGACCGTCGGCCGCGCCTGCCCACCTTTCTCCGCACCTGCCCTCCAGGCCGGCTGCCGCTCTGCTGGCCCGCTTTCTCTGCCGCTTCGCTGCACCTGGTCGGTGTTTCCGGGCCCCCCGCGCACCCTCTCGGAGGCCTAGAGGTTGACACCAACACCAATGTCGGCGGTGTGCCTCCACCGAGGGAAGACGATGCCGATCTCGGTGATGGTGGTAATATTCTGGCTTCTAAGGTGGCCGAAATATTGCCACCAACACCGAAATCTAGGATCGTCTTCCCCCTGTGGAGGCAACGCCCTGTGTTGGTGTTGGTGCCAATTTCCAGGCCTCCAACCCTCGGTGCTTCCCCCCGCGCGCTCTCGGCCCCTGTCGAGTGCCGCGCACGCGTTTTCATCGCCGTGGGACTCAGAGCCATCCGCACGGGCTCCACGGCGCGCGGCCCCGCTCGCGCGCTCCCCCCCCTGGTGTTGGCCGCCGCGTCTGCCCTTGGCGGGCTGGTCTTGCCGCTCCCCGCTGGCTCCCGCGCGCCTCTCCCTGGGTCGCCGCTGCACCCCGTCATTCCCCGCCCGGGTGGGTGCCCTGCCCTGCCGCCGCACCCCCTGCCTCGGCACGTCAGGTCGCTGGCTTTTTCTGCAGGTCTTGTCCGGGCGCCGCCCGTGGCTCCCGTCTTGGCTCTCTGCCACGGCCCCCCCCTCAGGGCTGGCCGGCCTTGGCCGTTCCCTGGTCGGGCCCTTTGTCCTGCCTGGCTTTCGGGCCCGCCTTCGGCCCTCGTGCTTGCCCCCCCCCAGCTCGGCCGTGTTCGCTGCTCCGCCGCCGTGGCGGAGGAGGAGGAGGAGGAGGAAGAGGAGGAGGAGGAGGGAGGAGGAGGAGGAGGAGGGGAGGAGGGAGGAGGAGGGGGAGGAGGAGGGAGGAGGAGGGAGGGGAGGAGGGGAGGGAGGGAGGAGGGGCCCGCCCCTCTCCCGCGCCTCGCAGGTCAGCAGATCTCGGCGTCCCCGCTGCCTCCGCTGCCGGACCCTTGCCAGCTCCTTTCAGACCCCCCCGCCTGGTGTGGCCATCCTTGGCTGGTCAGTCGCCTGGCAGGCCAGAAGATCTCAGTGCTCAGCCGCCTCGCCGCTCCACGTGTCCAACCCCCCGTTTGGTGTGGTCATCGTTGGCTGTCCAGTCCCTTGGAAGGTCAGAAGATCTCAGTGCTCAGCCGCCTCGCCGCTCCACGTGTCAAACCCCCCCTTTGGTGTGGTCATCGTTGGCTGTCCAGTCCCTTGGAGGGTCAAAAGATCTCAGTGCTCAGCCGCCTCGCCGCTCCACGTGTCCAACCCCTGCATTTGGTGTGGTCATCGTTGGCTGTCCAGTCCCTTGGAAGGTCAGAAGATCTCAGTGCTCAGCCGCCTCGCCGCTCCACGTGTCCAACCCCCCCTTTGGTGTGGTCATCGTTGGCTGTCCAGTCCCTTGGAAGGTCAGAAGATCTCAGGGCTCAGCCGCTTCGCAGTTCCACGTGTTTCCCCCCCCCCCCCCCCCTGGGCCTGCGCCCGCGGCTGCCTTCGGGCTGCCTCCCTCCAGCTGCTGCCCCGGCGCCGCCGCTGGCTCCCCGCCCCAGCGCCCGCTTTGCCGCCGGGACTTGCTCTGAAAGGGCCTGGCTTCCTCTCCCGCCCCGCCCGCGCCCGGCTTCCTCTCTCGTCCTCGTGGGCACTACGGCCTAACTTGCATTTTGTGCGCCCCAGTAATGCCACATCGCCGGAGCAGTAACTTCTGCCCAACCGCCGACGCATATATACATACATAGATACATATACACAACTGTATATATGTATATATCGGGGGCGGAAAAGAGGGGGATGATGACTAGGGGGGGTGGATATCATGGCGGGGGCCATGATATTTCCCCAAATCTCATGGCGCCTCTTCTTATTTCATTACGTCCCTGGCCCCCCCGCTGGGCCGCGCACATGCCGCCGGTCATGATTTGCACCCCCCCCTCTTGGACACCCCCCTCTTGGCCGCTCCCGAATATAGATATGTGTGTGCGCGTGTGTGTGTGTGTGTGTGTCAGCGCCCCGTGGCATTTTGCCACCGCGTCCTCGCATCGCCATTGACCACCGCCTGGCGTCTTGGTCGGTCGTTGTACACCTTGCTTCCCCGTTGTGTCCGCGATGCGCTGTTCACGTGTGGCGTCTCCTTGGGCGGCGGCCAGTCCGCTCTCACCTTTCCCCGCCATCCACGCCCAGATGGCAATGTGCCAATGTGCTGCTCCCCTCTGAGCCCGCGCGCGCGTGCACCAGCCTATGTTCCGGCAGCCGTACTTGAGTTGCTTTGCCTGGCTGCCGCGCGCAGGGCCGCGACCGCCAAAGACGTGTTTGCGCGCGTGCGCTCTTTGAAGCCAGAGGCGATGGGCTTAGGCCGGTGCGAACGGGACCCCGTGTCATTGTTTCTGTCGACCCGTGTGTGCACATGCGCATGTGTCCTTCTTTCCCTTTGGGTCGTACCTGCTTATCTGTCTGCGCGGTGCCAGGCGCCCCGGCGTGCCCGCTGCCCCTCTGCCGCGGGGCCCGAGATCGTTGTTGGCAGTGTTGTGTTTATGTGTGATTGTGCGCTGCCGCGCCTGGAAGTGGTCGCGCGCCAGCGTAACATTTGTGACATTCAAGTGTGTGTGTGTGTGTGGTTTGTGTGCGCGCGCGTGAGTGGAATGTATGTGTGTGTGGTGTGGAATTCATGAGTGTGGCGTTTTATGGAATTAGTGTGTGTTGTGCCTTGGGAGATGTTTGGGAACTTATGCGTGTGGTGCGAGTTTCATGTGTTTGTGAGTACTGTTTCCATTCCGCATAGGTACGACCTCTGCCTCGTGTCCCGCAGTTCACAGGGAAGCGAATTCGATGCAAATTTGGCCCGTCGCGTCGTTCCGCGGTTTGGACTCAGCCGCGCGTGGGAAACAAATGCGTGAATGTGTGTGTGTATGTGTCTCGTCGCGTCTGCGCGGCGCCCCGCTGTGAAACGCCCCCTTGGGCGGCGGCCAGCACGCGCACCGGCTTAACTTCCGTCCGCCGTACTTGACTTGTTCCGCCCTGTCACCGCGCCATGGGCTGCAATGGCAATATCTATATATATATATATATGTATACCTGTTTCTGTGTAATTGTGTCTGTTTCTGTGTGTGTGTTTCTGTGTGTATGTTTCTGTTGTTTCTGCGTGTGTGCGTGTCTGTGTGTGTGGGTGTGGGTGTGCATGGGTGTGTATGGGTGTGTGTGTGTGAGAGTGCGTGCGTTATTGTGGGTGTGCGTGGGTGTGAGTGTGTGTGTTGTGTGTGTTGTGCTGTGTGTGTTGTGTTGTGTGTGTTGTGTGTTGTGTGTGTTGTGTGTGTCGTGTGTGTTGTGTGTGTTGTGTGTGTTGTGTGTGTTGTGTGTGAATGTTGTGTGTGTTGTGTGTTGTGTGTTGTGTGTTGTGTGTTGTATGTTGTGTGTGGTGTGTTGTGTGTTGTGTGTGTTGTGTGTGTTGTGTGTGTTGTGTGTGCTGTGTGTGCTGTGTGTGTTGTGTGTGTGTTGTGTGTGTTGTGTGTGTTGTGTGTGTGTTGTGTGTGTGGTGTGTGTGGTGTGTTGTGTGTGTGTTGTGTGTGTTGTGTGTTTTGTGTGTGTTGTGTGTGTTGTGTGTTGTGTGTGTTGTGTGTGTTGTGTGTGTTGTGTGTGTTCTGTGTTCTGTGTTCTGTGTTCTGTTTTCTGTGTTCTGTGTTCTGTGTTCTGTGTTCTGTGTTCTGTGTTTTGTGCTCTGTGTTCTGTGTTCTGTGTTCTGTGTTCTGTGTTCTGTGTTCTGTGTTCTGTGGTGTGTGGTGTGTGGTGTGTGGTGTGTGGTGTGTGGTGTGTGGTGTGTGGTGTGTGGTGTGGTGTTGGTGTGTTGGTGTGTTGGTGTGTTGGTGTGTGTGTGCGTGTGTGTGCGTGTGTGTGTGTGTGTGTGTGTGTGGGGGGGGGGGAGGGGGCGCGTGGGTGTGCGTGTGTGTGTGTGTGTGGGTGCGTGCGCGCGTGTGTGTGTGTGGGTGTTCGTGTGTGTGTGTGTGTGCGAGTGTGCGCGTATGTGTGTGTGTGTCCGTGTGTGTGTGCGCGTGGATGTGCGTGGGTGTGCGTGGGTGTGTGTGGGTGTGCGCGCGCGTGAGTGTGTGTGTGTGTGTGTCCGTGTTTGGGTTTGCACCCCTATGGCTCAAGAGGCAGCGTTCCTTCGCGTCCGCTTCCTCAACCCACTCTTTCATTTTGAGGCCACCTGGACCGGGCCAGCACAGCGCAATGAAGATGTCGCTGGCAGCCATCGTGCTTGCATCCGTGGCCGCCTGCGTTGCTTTGGCGTCAGGCAGCGAGGTGACGCCTGTGCAGAAGGTCATCACGCTCATGCAGAACATGCTCGCCAAGGGTAAGGCTGAGAAGCACGACGAGGAAGTCCAGTACGCAGCGTACAAGCAGTTCTGCGGCGACACCACGGTTGAGAAGGACAAGGCCATCAGGGAGGCGGACGAGAAGATCGAGGTGCTCAAGGCGGACATCGAGAAGTATGAGGCCACCGCGGCCAAGATGACCAAGGAGATCGCCGACCACCAGGCGGACGTCGCGGGGTGGGACGCCGACATGGAGGCAGCCACTGGCGTGCGCAAGTCGGAGAAGGCCGCGTACGACGACGAACACAAGGACCTGTCCGAGTCCATCTCCGCGCTGGAGCTCGAAGAATCAAACAACTGCATAAGCCAGACATGATCGCGTCGTTAAACAAGTCAGCACGCGAGGTTTCTGGCTATTTGCGGCCCTGGGGGGCACTCGCTGGGCTTCGGGACCGTCCGACGACTCAGGACGAAAAACCTGTCCCGGGGAAAGGGTCGGGACTTCCAGGGACGCCGTCCTGAACAAATCAGGATCAGGGCGTCGCATGTCTGGGAACCATGCATTTTCTGAGCGCCGCGCGGATATCTTGAATCGGTCCGGGCTGGGCTGGCGGCGCTTCCGGCGCCACCCCTGGCGCGCTCCACGCGCCCTGGAGGGGGGTCCAGCGCCGATCCAAGAAATCGGCGCGGACCTTCGAATTTTGTCATGTTTACGCAGTTGTTCTCCTCCAGGAGCGGGCTATCGAGGTGCTGAAGAAGCAGGGCTACAATCGTAAGCAGGCCTCCTTCGCGCAGGTGAAGGCGCTGCAGGACGTCAAGCTGATCCCGGACGAAGCCAAGAAGGCGGTCTCGGCGTTCTTGCAGGACGACCTCGCCGAGGAGGACCTCGCTTTCATGTCCGCCCCCGAGGCTTTCGGGTACGAGTTCCAGTCGCACGGCATCATCGAGATGCTCTCCAAGCTGCTCAACAAGTTCATCAGTGAGCGCACCACGGTGGAGAAGGAGGAGCTGGACAAGAAGAACGCGTACAAACTGACGATGCAGGACATCACCGCGCAAAGCGACCAGGCCAAGGCGGACATCTCGGACAAGACGCAGTCCAAGGCGAAAAACATCGAGATGGCCGCGGACGCCAAGGCCGAAGAACCTGTTCGCTCAGCATTGCTCGCGCACCACTCAGCATTTGTATCCCAAGCCCTCTTCTTCTTCGATTCTGCTAATCGCATGCATCACGCCTTGCTCCCTTACTCGAATGCGCTCGATATCCGCCCTCTTCGTCTGCGATCCTCCCCCTTTTCGGGGGATGTCTTCCTTGCCCGCCGCTGGTGGTCGGCGCGGCACTGAAACTATGAGGATGCTGAGGGACACGGAGCAGAGATCGAGCGAACAACCGAGGAGGAAGCGGGAGAGGGACTCAGGGAGGAAGGATCGAGGTACTGGGGCAAGGGGGAGGGAGGATTGAGGGAGGGAGGGAGGGATTCAGGGAGGGAGGGATTCAGGGAGGGAGGGATTCAGGGAGGGAGGATTGGGCAAGGGAGGATTGAGGGAGGGAGGATTCAGGGAGGGAGGATTCAGGGAGGGAGGATTGAGGGATTGGGGCAAGAGGGAGGGAGGACGATGGAGGCCGAAGAAGATTTGAGCAGAAGGGGGAGGACCTGGGCGGGGCGGGCGGGCGGCGCAGTGAGACTGGCAGACAGGGGAGACTCTGACGGGCAGGGCGGGCGGGCGCACCCTCACAGGCGGGCCGGGCGGGCGGACCCCACCGGGCTGGTCGGGCGGGCGGGGCCCTGGCGAGCGGGCCGGACAGTCCACTGAGCGGGCGGGCGGGCTTCAAGCAGGCGAGCGGGCGGACTCTACTGGGCGGGTCGGGCGGGCGGACTCTCTGGTCGGGTAGGGGGGGCGCTAACGGGCGGGGTGGGTATTGGAGCGACTTTCGCGCATCGCGACGAGGCCTCAGGCGAGAGCGCACGTCCTGAGAATTGTGCAGGGGCGTCTCGTGCGAGGGCGCGACTCCTGGGCGTCGAGGGCGCAGCGCCTGAAGACGTCCGCTGTCAGAAAGTCCCAAGCGAGAAAGCAATTCCTGAGTACAGCGTGTGCAAGTCCAGCGAGAGAGCGCGATCCCGAATACAGTGTGAGGAAGAGGCTGGCGACACCGATGTCAACTGCTCGTCTGTGCGGTCGGCAAAGTATTGGTGATCTCCCTTGGTCCCCTCGGTGTTTTTTCAGTGCACACATATACAGATACACATATACATATATATATCAGCGTATACGCATCTCTATGTGTAGCTGTATATACATATGTATACGTGGCCACGCATGAGTGTATACATGCATATGCTTACATACACGTGTATATGTATGTATGTATGTATGTATGTATGTATGTATGTATGTATGCATGCATGCATGTATGTATGTATGTATGTATGTATGTATGTATGTATGTGTGTATGTATGTATGTATGTATGTATGTATGTATGTATGTATGTATGTATGTATGTATGTATGTATGTATGTATGTATGTATGTATGTATGTATGTATGTATGTATGTATGTATGTATGTATGTATGTATGTATGTATGTATGTATGTATGTATGTATGTATGTATGTATGTATGTATGTATGTATGTATGTATGTATGTATGTATGTGTGTACGCGTACGTTTCACTAGAAGAGCCCTCCCTGAGGCTCGCACCACTTGTTATGCAACAACAACGGTGCCCGCCGGATAACAATCCCCACGACGTATCCAAAAAGCTACCTCTCGCTCGAGACGTCCTCACACATCACTCGGGAAGCGGGCTCTTGCCGACGACTCCCCTGCAACTCACTGCGGCGCTGCGCTCTCGGCGCCCGGGCGTCCCGCTCCTGCAGCAGACGTCCTCGAACTCACCCTGGACGACTCGTGCCTTCGCCTGAGGCCTCCTGCCGGTGGCGAGGCTCGCTCCGAAGCCCCGCCCAACCCAACGCATCCCGCCCGTGGGAGCCCGCCCGCTCCCCGACCCGTCCTCTGGGGTCCGCCCGCTCGCCCGCCTGGAAGCCCGCCCGCCCGCTCCAGTGTGCCCCCCTCCGCTCCGATCCCTACGGCCCGCCCTCATGGCCCGCCCGTGAGGTCTGTCTGTGCTCGCACGCCCGCTTGGAAGCCCGCCCGCTCGCTTCAGTGTGCCCCCCTCCGATCCGATCCTTACGGCCAGCCCGCCCGACCCGCCTGCGAGGGCCCGCCCACCCGAGCCGCCCCACCAGGGGTCGAGCCTGCCGGGGCCCGCTGGCCAACGTCGCTCCTGCTCGACCTTCCTCGCCCTCGATCGTCCCCTTGGCATCGCTGGGACGCGTGCACTTTTTTATCTCGGCGGGGACCATCGAGAATCATCCTGGATCAGTTGGCGAAAAAGCCACGCACGAAGCCGAAAAAAGACACAGGGAACGGACGTCCGAGAGATGGCCAGTTCTCCCTCCCTGCCGCCCCCAGCCCTTCTCGTTTCTGTCTCCTTTCATCGCTCTATCTCTTTTACATGTCCCTCTTCTTTCCGTGGTAAGGCTGCGCCAACTACACGCGTCAGGCAAGGAAGACATACCCTCCAAAGGGGCACGATCGAAGACGAAAAGGGTTGGCATTGAAGGACTAGGGGTGCATCATCGATGTTGGATGACACGCGAGAAGCGAAGAGAGAACAGTCTCAACATGATTGTTCTTATCTTCTGGGCACCCTACTTGGCAAATGCAGTGCGCACTGGACGGGGGGATCGACAAGAACTATCTATGACAAGTGAGACTTCAAAACAAAGTTTTTCAGATGTCCGCGCGGATTCCTTGGGTCGGCGCTGGAACCCCCTCTGGCGCGATCCGCGCGCCGGGAGAGGGCGGGCCCAGCGCTGCTCCAAGAGTGTCCCAGCGGACCTCTGCGCCCGCCTCGTGTGCTCGCCGTCGGGGCGGCTGGCGGGGCCCGGGCGGCACGCGGTCTCGTGGCCCCGCCTCCGAGCACGGACCCCATCGTCGTGGCCTCCTCGCAGCGAGGACCCCCCGCCAGGAGAGCTCGCCCCCTTTTCCCGGACGCTCCCCAGCCTCGAACGCATCCCTGGTCCCTAAGATAGGCACGCCAAAAGGCGAGGACGATCTTGGGGATGCGCCCGGAAAGACGAAGGGAGTCCCGAAGATTGGCATTGTGCCGATGCGATGCCCAGCTGAGGGATAGGAATATGTTCCAGGCTGGCAAGCCAGCGTCGCAGCCCGAGCACCCTCTGGAGGTGCTGGAGCTCGGCAGGGCCCCCCCTTTGCTCCTCACGGCCGCGAGGGCGGTCCGGGAGAGCGCGCCCGCCGGACCCGCCCGTCGGGGCCCGCCCGCCCGGCCCGCCAGGGGGGGCCGCTCTCCCGCCCCGGCGTGCCTTCGCTCAGTCTTCCCTCCCCTTTTGGCGGTGCACTGCCCCCTCGCTCTGCCGCTATTGTGCTTCCCTCGCCACTCCCGGAAGATGCCCACTGGAAGTGTCACCGGAGTCGCTGCTGTCGCCGTCGTCGTTTCCGCGCCCGCCGTCCACGCCGACTCGCTCTCACACCCGGAGGTGCTCACAGGCAGAGCTCTTCAGCGAGAAGCGACGGGCGCACGAGGTGCACACGTGGGGGGAGCTGCACGCAGGGAGCGCACGCTTGTGCCTCCACGGCGCGAGAGGGGGGCCTGGGGAGGCCGACCTGGCCGAGACGGCAGAGACCCGCGCCGCCGACAAGAAGTACCTCGACGACCTCACCGCCCTCTGCGCGCAGAAGGTCGGCCACGCGCAGAGGGAGGGGGGGGGGTAGGGGGGGAGGGGGGAGAAGGCTCCTTCAAGCGAGGCCGCTTCTTAGCAGGCGCGGCCCTCACTTACGAGTGTATACGGCCCGCGCCTTCAGGAAGCCGCCTCCTCCTTCGACGCCTCCCCCCCATCCCCCTGCCCCCCTTTTCTCCCCCTCCTCCTCCTCCTCCTCCTCCTCCTCCTCCTCCTCCTCCTCCTCCTCCTCCTTCCTCCTCCTCCTCCTCCTCCTCCTCTCTCCTCCCCTCCTCCTCCTCCTCCTCCTCCTCCTCCTCCTCCTCCTCCTCCTCCTCCTCCTCCTCCTCCTCCTCCTCCTCCTCCTCCTCCTCCTCCTCCTCCCCCTGCCCCCCTTGTGCGCGCCGCCAAGAAGGCCTCCGACTTCGCGGCCCGGCAGGCGCTGCGGGCCGGGGAGCTGGAGGCGCTGGCCCAGGCCCGCGGCGGGCCTCCGCGGCCCTGCCGCCTCTCGGCGCCGCGAGCCACCCGCGGGGGCGCGGAGAGCCTCGCGCGCCGCGCGCCGCGGCATGGTCGAGTCGGACATCTCCCGATCAGTACAGGAGGAATGTTCGAACATTGTTCGTGGGTGGACAGAACCCCCAACAGTGACACGTCGATTAGTGAATTGTCCGTTTTCGGTTCTCGAGAGGGCGCCGTGGCCGTCATTTTCCAGGCTTGCGCCCGCCAGGTTTGGGCCTCAGGTCGTTTTCGCTAAACCACGTTTTACTAAAGGGGGTTCTGTCCATCCCCGAATAGTTCTAAGAACATCGACTGGGGACGTTTGTCCAACTGTTTCGGGAGTCTCTCGTGATTATGTTGGGACTTCTCTTTTTCGACGCGTCTCCCTTCCCGGATCCGCCCGGAGGAGGGCATGCCCGACGTCACCCGACGGCAGGCAGGGGGCCAGAGTGGCTGCCCTTCCCTCAATCAGAGCGTGAATTACCTACCCCGCTGTGGCTTCCAGGCAAAACCAAGCCATACCACGCGCCTCCTCGTCAAGCGGCCTGACCAGTACAGGCTGCAATTTGGCATCGCTTGGTATCTCTTGGAAGCGAGGGTGGTCAAACGCGAGGTAGGTCTGTTTTCCCCCTACTCAAAGGGGGGCGGCGCGAGGGCGCAACGGCGCGAAGAGCCTCGCGCGCCGCACCCCGCGGGGCGCGCTGCGCGCGGCCGGGTGGCACGGCGGCCGCTGCGCAGGCCCGTGTCCTGCCCCTCCTCCTCCTCCTCCTCCTCCTCCTCCTCCTCCTCCTCCTCCTCCTCCTCCTCCTCCTCCTCCTCCTCCTCCTCTCGACGGCACTCGGCCGGCTCGGGGTTCGGCCTGCTGCCGCGCCGCCTGCGCCCCCTCCCTGGGCCCGGGGGGGTCTTATCCGCCTGGAACATGTCCCTATCCCTATGCTGGGCACCTCCTCATCACGATGCCAATCTCAGGGATTCCTTTTTTTTCAGGGCGCATCCCTAGGATTGTCATCGCCTTGTGGCGTGTCAATCTTAGGGATAGGGATACGTTCGAGGCTGGTAAGGGTCCCGGACACCAGGCTCAAGCCGGGCGTGTTATTTCTACAGGCGGGATATTCAAAAATAGCCAAAAATAGGATGGGAACGATCTTTGCAATATTTCTGCTTCTGTTGGAACCTTTTTGGGTTCTTTCGCATCTTGCACCAACAATCCGCCAGGTAGGAGTAGGACGACATGGCCGACCTCAGCGTTGCAGCCTTCTCGCGCCAGGCGTGTTCGCCCGTTTCCGAACCCCGGGGCCAATCGATTCACTTCGCAGAGGGAGACGAGGGAACAGCACCCTGCGCACACCCGCAGGGGTGGATGCGGAGGGCCACCGGTGCGTGCCTTCGGATGGCGGCCCCCGCTCGAACGGGAGCCCCCCTCGGGTTTTGCAGCCCGCTCCCACACCTGTAGCCCGTCCTCCTCCCCAGACCCCCGACGTCATGATTTTTTCATTACGTCGACCCCTGGAGGTCTCGACCCATTCCCCTGGACCGGTTTTGCATCCTGAATCGTTTTTTGACGGTCCCGAGCGCCGGTAAGGGCCCCCAGGGGCCAAAAATAACCAAAAACGTCCCGTCATGATTTTTTCATTACCTGAGGGGGTCTGGGTCCGTCCGACCTCCCCATGGGTATGGGTGTGCGTTGTTCGTTCGTCACCCTCGAACAGGCTCGTCGTGCCGAGTCCTTTTGCGACGGCTTCCGGGCCGGGTGGTGGGGCCCCGGAGGCCGAGAGGTAGCACGGAGACCTCCCGCCGCGATGGTTCTCCAGGCAGGAGGAGGAGGAGGAGGAGGAGGAGGAGGAGGAAGAGGAGGAGGGAGGAGGAGGAGGAGGAAGAGGAGGAGGGAGGAGGAGGAGGAGGAGGAGGAGGAGGAGGAGGAGGAGGAGGAGGAGGAGAGGAGGAGGGAGGAGGAGAGAGGAGGAGACGGGTGAGAAGGAGGGGGAGGAGGGGGAGGAGGGGGAGGAGGGGGAGGAGGAGGAGGAGGAGGAGGAGGAGGAGGAGAAGGAGGAGGAGGAGGAGCAGGAGGAGGAGGAGGAGGAGATCGATCTCCGAGGTCCCTGGCAGAGTGTGGAGAAGTAGCTGCTCCGCCGCTGCAGAAGTAAGTTCCTCACGTCTTGCTGTGGGAGCGTCAGGGTGATGCAGGTTTCGTCCGTGGCTTCCGCGCGAGAGGGCGGTCGAAGGCTGGCCCCTGTCCCGGCCGCGCCAAGCTGCCCCCCCTTCATGGCGAAACTTCTTGTAACGCCGATGTGTGCAGCCCCCCTGGGCCCAGAAACATCCAGGTCCGCCGCTCGCTGGGTGCCCCAAGTTCTGTATAATCAAAGGGAGGGGGTCACAATCCTCCCAGACGTGCAATGTTGTGACCCCCTCGCAAGCCAAAAAAGCAATGAGTGGGCGGCGTGTTGCCCTGACGCCACTGAAAACCCTCCAAGACGGCTCAAGTCAGACCCCCTCCCAAATCGGATCACCTCCTCTCTCTTGTTGTGGAATCAGGAGTAGCCAGGACGTCAGTTCCCCAGGCGGTGGATATCGAGCCCGACCGAGGTGTAAAGTCGAGGTGGTTTCTGGGAGGGTTAAAACAGGGCTAGGATCGGGATAAATCGCTCCAGAGCCTTCCTGAGCGCTCTCAGAGCGTTCCGGAGCGCTCTCAGAGTGTTCCGGAACGCTCTGGAGCGGCCGCGGCGCCCAACACATCCTCCAAACCCGCCGATTCTCAGAGATTTCGAGTTATCCCGATCCGATTTTGTCCCGATCTTCGCGTCGTTTTAAGGGTACCGTGGTGCCTTCGTGTTTGCTGGATGTTCTTTGTGCGCCCTGGGGAGGGTGCCCTGGGATACTCTGCTCGTCTCTTGGCCGACGGAGGGCCCCATGCTCTTGAGGGGTGCTCTTCTGGCCGAGATCGGGCTGTAGATAAAACGACGCGAAGATCGGGACAAAATCGGATCGGGATAACTCGAAATCTCTGAGAATCGGCGGGTTTGGAGGATGTATTGGGCGCCGCGGCCGCTCCAGAGCGTTCCGGAACGCTCTGAGAGCGCTCCGGAACGCTCTGGAGCGATTTATCCCGATCCTAGCCCTGTTTTAGTAGATTTGTCCCCGCCTCGTTTCTCCGGCGAGGAGACGGGGGGGACGTGAGAAGGAGAAGGCCTTCTCAGAAGGCGGCGGGACTTCGCAGAAGCCCTCGTGCCTTCCGGAAGGTTTTGGGGGCTTTCAGGGAAGGCTTGGAGCACTTCTCGGGGGGCTGGGGGACTGCCGAGCCTGCTGAGAAGGCTGGTTTCTCCCTCCCCCCCTTCGCTCGCTGCCGATCGTAGACCCAGACCTTTGTGACGTCCGGGTTTTTCCGGGACGGCGTCCCTTGAAGTCCCGAGGGATTGGGTTTTGGTTCTGAGCTATTGTTTGACGGCCCCGAGGCCCCGCGAGGGCCCCCAGGGCCGAAAATGGTCCAAAATTTCCCGTCCTGATTTTTTACAGTAGGGGTCTTGAAGAAGGAACCCTGTTCGTTGGGGAGGGGCTCCGCGTTCCTTAAGTGTTTCACAACTTGCCTCAGACTTCCCTTATGTCTTCGACCGGAAATCGAAGGTTAACTTATGGAACATAGGGGCGTCGTTCCTTGTTTAGGGTTCCTTAGGTCAACGCCCCGACTGTAAACGAAGCGAGCATGTCTGGGTTCCCCTCCTCCGAACCTCTGCCAGCAGCGGTCGCCTCGGGAGCTGCACCCCTCTTCACCTCCAGGGAGAGGAGGAGGAGGAGGAGGAGGAGGAGGAGGAGGAGGAGGAGGAGGAGGAGGAGGAGGAGGAGGAGGAGGAGGAGGAGGAGGAGGGGACGAGATGGGGCTCCCTGGGGAGGCCATCGAGATCATCTCCAGCGGCGCCGTGAAGGGCAGCGCCGCGAGGCACCTCCCGGCCCTGCTCCAGGCCAGGGCCACCTCACTCGCGGCGCTGCGGTCGCTGCGGAAAGGAGGAGGAGGACAAAGAGGAGGAGGAGGAGGAGGAGGAGGAGGAGGAGGAGGAGGAGGAGGAGCAGACGAGGAGGAGGAGAGGGACGAGGAGGAGGAGGGAGGAGGAGGAGGAGGAGGAGGAGGAGGAGGAGGAGGAGGAGGAGGAGGGAGGAGGGAAGGAGTAGGAGCAGGAGGAGGAGGAGGAGGAGGCGGAGGCGGAGGCAGAGGAGAAGAAGGCGGAGGAGGAGGGTGAGGGGTCGAGGAGGACGAGGTGGGGGAGGTGCGGAGGAGGAGGAGGAGGAGGAGGAGGAGGAGGAAGAAGAGGAGACAGAGCAGGGGCAGAGGAGCAGGATGAGGTGGAGGAAATGAGGAGGAGGAGGAGGAGGAGGAGGAGGAGGAGGAGGAGGAGGAGGAGGAGGACGAGGAGGAGGAGGGGAGGAGGAGGAGGAGGAGGAGGATGAGGAGGAGGAGGAGGAGGAGGAGGAGGCGGAGGACGAGGAGGAGGAGGAAGAGGAGGTGGAAGAGGAGGTGGAGGAGGAGGAGGAGGAAGTGCCAAGACATGGTTCTCGGGACTTACACGCCGCGTCTTGACGATCCAGAATCGTGCCATGACCCCTTGGATTTCAACACAGCGAATCAACATAACAGTTGTACCCGCATCAGTCGGAGTCTTCCAACACACAATTTCTGGTACGTTGGTCTTGGAAGTCCGTGAAACACTTGCAAATTGTGAAAAGGAATGGGCGCGGCGCTCAGGCGAGAGCCACATGTTGAAAAGGAACCGCCCTCAATCCGTGAAACTCTTACAATTTGCGAAAACGAATGTACACGGCGCTTAGGCGAGAACCACATTTTGAAAACCACCCGCCCTCAATCCGTGAAGCTCTTGCACACATGTTAAAACCGAATGTGCGCGGCGCTGCGGCGAGAGCCGCATTTTGAAAACTACCCGCCCTCAATCCGTGAAGCTCTTGCAAAGTCGCGGGGCTCAGGCAAGAGCCACATTTTGAAAACGACCCGCCCTGAATCCGTGCAACTCCTTGCAAATGTTTAAAGCGAATGTGCGCGGCGCGAAGGCGAAAGCCACATTTTTGTTAAGCGACCCGCCCTCCATATGTGAAATGGTTGTCATTGTTTACGCTTCAGAGTCATGAATGGTGAGGAAGTCTCCGGCGGAACGCCCGGCCCGCCCTAAAAACTGGCCTCGGGGTGCGACACGGAGGAGTTATCTATAAGGAGAAGGACTGGAGGCGGAGGAGGAGGAGGAGGAGGAGGAGGAGGAGGCGGAGGGAGGAGGAGGAGGGAGGAGGAGGAGGAGGAGGAGAAAGAGGAGGGAGGGAGGGAGGGAGGGAGGGAGGGAGGGAGAGGAGGAGGAGGAGGGAGAGAATGAGGAGAAGGAGGCGGAAGTAGGAGGAGGAGGAGGAGGAGGAGGAGGAGAAGGAAGAGGAGGAGGAGGAGGAGGAGGAGGAGGAGAGGAGGAGGAGGAGGAGGAGGGGGAGGTGGAGGGGGAGGGGATAAAAGGAGAAGGAGGAGGAGGAGGAGGAGGAGCAGGGGAGTAGAAGGAGGAGGTGGAGGGAGGAGGAGGAGGAGCTAGAGGAGCAGGAGGATGAGGAGGAGGCGGAGGAGGAGGCGGAGGAGGAGGGAGGCGGAGGAGGGAGGGAGGAGGTGGAGGAGGAGGGAGGGGGGAGGAGGAGGAGGGAGGAGAGAGGAGGAGGAGGAGGAAGAGGAGGAGACGGACGAGGCGGAGGAGGAGGAGGAGGAGGAGGTGGAGGAGGAGAGGGAAAAGGAGGAGGAGGAGGTGGAGGAGGCGGAGGAGGTGGAGGAGGAGGAGGAGGAGGAGGAGGAGGAGGAGGAGGAGACGGAGGATGAGCAGGAGGAGGAGGAGGTGGAGGAGGAGGCGTGGTGGACCCCTAGCCAGATCGGTTCTGCGTGTGCGGTCAGCGGATGGCGCCAGAGGGGGGTGGGGGGCAGCCCCGTGCACGCGGGCCGCCGGTGCCGTATCGTCGCAAGCGATCGGCAAGGCCAGAGCCCCGACGTCATGATCTTTTTTCACGACGTCGATCGCCAGACCCAGACATGATCGTCGTAAAAGAACCAGGACGGGAGGCTGTTGGCTATTTTCGGCCCCGTGGGGCCTTCGCCGGGCCTCGGGGCCGTCAACAACCGACTCGGGACGAAAAACCAGTCCCGGGGAAAGGGTTGGGACTTCCAGGGACGCCGTCCTAAAAAGCCACTTCGGAGGAGGAAACGGTACTGATACCGCTACCCTTCGCCCGTCTCCCTCGGCGCCACCGCCAGATTCGCGTCGAAATCCTGGTCAGAACGCGCCCCAGGAGAGGTCGGGGGAGTGGTGGTATTCATCTCGAATGTCTCTGTTGGCAGTGCTGGGGCCCGTCGAGGGCCCCCAGATGCCGAAACTGGACCAAATCGTCCGTGCTGGGCTCAGCGATCGACAAGCCGTCGCACCAGAGGCCTCCCTTGCCCGGGGCCTCCGCCACGCAAAGATCTACACAGACACTCTCTATAATGGACTGTTTCCGGGCCTTTCGGGGAGGGCGGCGTGTCGATCCCCACTGGGAGCCAGCGACTATCGACACCGCCGCCCTCCCGGCAGTCACGTGCAGTGTTCCTCGCACGATGTCTGCGTGCTGGAGGATGACGATTAATAAATGACCGGGGGTCGTGTTCACGCGGCGGCGCCCGGGATGACGATTAGCAAAAACCGGCCGCGGGCCGGAAACCTATATTTTTTTATCGTCCTCCTCCAGTCCGAAAAAATGGTGCCGAAATCGCAGAACACTTTTTTTGTTTTGTTTTTTATCGTTCTCCCCCATTTGTGTTATTGATCGTCATCCCGCAGTAGATGCCTTCGTGGCGTCTGGACCCCCCAAGACAAGCCATTTCAGACCCCCCCCGTGGGAGACCCCTCCAAAACGTCGTCCCCGGACCCCCCAGGCCCTCCAAGATGGCCTGGAAGAGACCCCCCCCCGAAATGAGACCCCCCTCCCTTTATATTACGAAATCTGGAGTGCGTGCCTTCGTGGCGTCTGGCCGCTCCCGCGCTTCGGCCGAGGTCGGAGGCTGCGCCGGGCGCGCGGGGCCGCGCCGCGGCGTACCTGCAGCAGCGCGCCGAGAGCACGGGCAGCCGCGTGCTGTCCCGGGTCGCCGCGCGCGTGCGGGAGGACCCGTTCCGGAAGGCCCGCCCGGGGCGAGGAAGCGCTCGGCTCAACCCTCCTCCTCCTCCTCCTCCTCCTCCTAATCCTCCTCCTCCTCCTCCTCCTCCTCCCTCCTCCTCCTCCTCCTCCTAATTCCTCCTCCTCCTCCTCCTCCTCCTCTTCCTCCTCCTCCTCCTCCTCCTCACTCCTCATAATACTCCTCAATCCTCCTCCTCCTCCTCCTCCTCCTCCTCCTCCTCCTCCTCCTCCTCCTCACTAGAGCCGTCCGGGGGTCGGAGGTTAGGATTTGGGTCCGGCATGTCCCTCGACCGGGGGAATTGGCAAAAGGAGTAGCAAACAGTCAGGGGGCGAATGTTCGACTACTCCGGAAAATGTCTAAACATGTTGGGCCTTTTTAAACATTCGTCCAGCATCCGCCTGTAGGAGGGCATGCCCGACCTAAAGCTCGGCTCAAGCTGGAGCCGTCTCTGGGGGTCCGCGGTTAGAGAGCAGAGAGAAAAACACACACCCACAGTAGCATTGGGACAAGCGAAGCCGTTTTGTAGACGCACCCCGAGGCAGGAATCGAACCGGGCAGGGCTGCTCAGCGAGCACCCAGGGCCGTTTGGCGAACGCCAACTATAGGAGAAGGAGGAGGAGGAGGAGGAGGAGGAGGAGGAGGAGGAGGAGGGGGAGGAGGGGGAGGAGGGGGAGGAGGAGGGGGAGGGGGAGGAGGAGGGGGAGGAGGAGGAGGTGGCCCTGCGCTGGTGCCGGCCAGCAGGACGGCCGGGCAGGCGGAAGGCTCTGGGCTCGGGAGGGTCGTCTTGGCCTCTCTCGGCCTCCGGGAGCCGCGTTCGGGCTCCGGGGCTGCGAAACATGGATCTTCCCGGAGTGAAGGATTGCACTAGATGGACCCTGGGAGGGGACCAGGGACCGCTTTGGGGCGGATTTGGTTTCGTCTCCCCCTCCTGACCGAATGTCTGGGATCCTAACCAGCCTGTATCCCCTGGCCACCTCCAATGCTCAAGTGCGATAGGCAACGCAAGCGTGATAACAACGCGATGCGCGGCTCAAGTGCTGGTATGTCTCTTGAACCACGTGTTTATATCGCACGTGAGTGGTTGTTTCATCGCGCTCGGGCCGAGATGTGTTACCGAGCAGAATGCCTGCCATGGCGAGAAGAAGCCAGAACCCCGTCCTGCAGCTTACAGTAGGCAGTCGAAGTGGGGCGTTCCAACACTGGCCTTGCTTTTGAAGGGTCGAAGGTCGGCGGAAGTATCACGCGGCGGCCTCCGCCACCTTCCGCCAGCGGAGGGGCGGCGGCAAGCGGCAGACGCGAAAGAGTGCGCCCCCGAGGGAGGAGAGCAGCTTTGGATCCAGGGCTTCCGGGAACTGCCACGTCGGAGGAGGAAGAGGATGGGGAGGATGAGGAGGAGGAGGAGGAGGAGGAGGAGGAGGAGGAGGAGGAGGAGGAGGAGGAGGGGCTCGACGAGCACCTCTCTCGCCTCCCGAGGGGCCCGCGGAGCCTCGGGGGGCACCTCGCGAGGAACTGCGAGGCGACGGTGGGCGTGCCACCAGGTTTTGGGCCGTCGACCGGCGATGGGATTCCCAGAATTCGGAATTATATGAGAAATTGTTGTTCGTGGCGCTTCTCAGCACCCACCAAACCACCCCAACCCAACCCGAAGCCCTCAATGTGCCTTCCATTTCCAGTGGGGGGGGGGGTCGGGGAACGTTGACAAAAACACAGACGAAACCCTTACCCCCCCCCAACCCGAAATTTGGGTCTTCGGGTTGGGTTGGGGTGGTCTGGTAGGTAGTCCGCTTCAGGGTTTCCCAGAATTCGCGGGGTTGGTGGCTATGGCCAGGTCATTTATCTCGGGGAAGCGTACGGCTCGAGTATGCGCCAGACTTCGAGGCTGCCGGCGCTCTTCGACGAGCGCGTCCCGGATTTTGACGGCCCAGTTTTCGCGGGATGTTTGCAGCGGGAGCCCGCCTCATGTTTCATGTTTCGTGATGGCCCCGCCAGGCCAACCCGAGTCCCCCGATCCTCAGTCCTACGTTTGAGTCGGGCACTTCCACTTACAGGAGGAAGATTCAAAATAGTCGAAAACAGAATCAGGGGACATTTTGTTTGAGAAGGTTAGACTATTCTGGAATTTTGTTGGTGGTTGTTGGTGGGATTTTCTTCAATGGTTCATCCGAAATCCGCATGTAGGAGGACATGCCCGACCGAATCCTACGTCTCCCCGATCATTGTATGTGCACACTGAGCTGAAAAAAAAAGCAGTGCGGACGCTGCCGGATATTTTCGGCTTGTCCAGGCCCCCAGCGGGCATGGGCCGTCCACAAAGCGTGCCCGAGACGAGAGAGTGGCCCCCGGAAGGGGGTGCAGCTCCCCGTGCTGGACGCGAATTGGGGGGAGGGGGGGCTTGGCATCGCTCGGACGTGTGCATTTGTTCCGGGCGAGAACCATCGAGGACCATCCTGGACCATCGAGCAAACAAAAAAAAAAAGCACGCCCGAAATCGAAGCATGCACGGGAAATGGACGTCCGAGCGACGGCAAGGGGAGGGGGGGGGGGGGGGGGCGAGCAATGGGGGGTGGGAAGGCGGGTGCCCTTCTCGGGCCCTCGAGGCCGCCTCTGGGGCCCTGCCCTCCAGGGCCCTTAGTCTTATGTCGGGCGCGCCCCCCTACAGGAGGATTTTCAACTTAAAAAAAAGCCCAACATATTCCAAGAAGGTCAAAACAGATGTTTAAAATAGTCCCCATCTCATTTTTGGACAATGTTTTAATTTGTTTTGGGGTATCTTTTTAATTTTTCATCGAAAATCCCCCCGTAGGGGGACAGGCCCGACTTAACCTTAGCCGGGGCCTTAAAGAGCTCCTTTTACGCAGCCCTCGCTGCCTCCCCCGTTTATCTCGGGAGGAGAAAAAACACACACACAGACACAACTAATCGTCGATTCCCCCGAAAATATAGGAAGATATGGGCAGTGAGGGGGGAAGACAGAAACCCAGAAAATATGGGAAAATATTGGGAATGATTCTCTACCTAGGCTCTGCCTAGAAGGGTTCTTACCCTCTAGTTTAAAGGGGCGGGGCAGTGGACCCGCCCCGGGCGGCTCCCCCAGGATCCGCCCCGCGGTTCCCCCAGTTGCGTCCCCTTAGCTTAGCGTTGCTTATTTCATCTTAGCTTAGCTTACTTCATCTTAGCTCAGCTTAGCTTCATCTTAGCTCAGGTTTATCTTAGCTTAGCTTATCTTCATCATAGCTTCGCTGAGCTTTAGCATAGCAGAGCACATCATAGCATAGCGCAGCATAGCATAGCGCAGCACAGCATAGCATAGCATAGCGCAGCATAGCATAGCATAGCGCAGCATAGCTTAGCATAGCATAGCAAAGCGCAGCACAGCACAGCACAGCATAGCACAGCGCAGCATAGCAGAGCATAGCACAGCAGAGCATAGCACAGCATAGCATAGCATAGCATAGCAGCAAAGCAAAGGCAAAGCCATTAGCATGGGTGTAATTCCCTACCTAGGCTCTGCCTAGAGGGTTAGCTTAGCTTAGCTTAGCTTAAGCTATCTTAGCTTAGCATAGCGCAGCGCTGCATCAGCATAGCATAGCATTGCATAACATAGCCAAGCATATCATAACATAGCATATCATAGCGCAGCATAGCATAGCATAGCATACCATACCATAGCATAGCATAGCACAGCATAGCATAACGCAGCTTAGCATAGCATGGTATAGCATACCATAGCTTAGCATCGCACAGCGCAGTATATCATAGCATATCATAGCATATCATAGCATATCGTAACATATCATAGCGCAGCATAGCATGGCATAGCATAGCCTAGCGCAGCATAGCATGGCATAGCATAGCAGAGCGTAGCATAGCAACTCATGTTGCTTTCCTAGGGGCTCCAACTTCTAGGTAGGGTCGCAGTGGGGTAATTTTATTTGTGTATTTATTTGTGTGTCCCATGGCCTCTTCACTATCGCCCCCCATCAAATCGCGCCCAACTCGGTTCCACGATGCGAAAAAAAGGCACGACGGCAGGGATCGGGGAAGGCGGGTGCTGCCAGAGGGCGCCCCTGGCCCAGGGAGTCTTTGGAGGCCACTTGGGGACCCAGGGGCCCGGCCGGACCCGTGGTTGCTCTGGAGACCACCTGGGCATCCCTGGAACTCCCGAGGCTTTTGGGATGAAACGACGCGAGGATCGGGGCAACATCGGATCGGGATAACTCGAAATCTCTGAGAAGCGGCGGGCTTGGAGGATGTATTGGGCGCCGCGGCCGCTCCAGAGCGTTCCGGCACGCTCTGAGAGCGCTCCGGAACGCTCTGAAGCGATTTATCCCGATCCCAGCCCTGTGTTATGACCACCTGGGCATCCCTGGAACTCCCGAGGCTCTTGGGAGCACCTCGGAAGCACCACTGGCAGCATCCGAGCCCAGGCATGTTCGCGTCGTCGGAAAAAAATCAGGGCGGGAGGCTGCTGGCTGTCTTCGGCCCATGGGGGGGCCTCGCCCGGCCGTGGGGCCGTCGCGCAACGGCTTGGGACGAAGAGCCGGTTGCGGGGAAAGAGTTGGGACTTCCAGAGTCGACTAGACGTAAGAGTGACCTTTCGCCGGAGTGACCTTTGGTGCGGGCACAGATGGGCCTTCAGATAGCTGAAAACGAAGCGGTAGCAGCGGCTTGCGCGCCCAGATTTGGTCTCCCCGCGGCCCCCAGAAAGCCGCGCACCAAAGGTCATTCTTACCCTGGGTCACTCTTGCGTGTAGCCGACAGAGACGCCGTCCTGAAAAAATCCGGACTTCGCATGTCTGGGAAGGAGAAGCAGGAGTTTCCACGGTTCGGTCTGTTCGGCTGTTTGGCAGTCGGCTTCATCGGGTGGGTTCGGCGGGCAGCGCGAGGGCAGCGGAGTGGGTTCCTGCCGCAGTGGTGCGGTTGTCGGTTATGTAGAGATTCAGTTGTGTTGTCACTGTGGAAGGATTTTCGAAAACGCATATTGATGGATGCGTTTAAAGTTTGTTTCAAAGGGCATTTTCGTATCAGCCCTCCCTTTTCCGCCCTCTCCTCGTCCTCCTCCTCCTCCTCTTCCTCCTCCTCCTCCTCCTGCGACATGCTCAGTAGCTGGTGGTGCCAACCGTACACTTTGTTGGCAAGACTGCGTCTACACTGGTGCAAGAGGAATGGCGCTCGCCAGCGGACCAGGTATGCCGATGACTGCATCAGGCACCTCGACAGCAGACCTGACAATGTCCAGAGAATCCTGTTATCCACCAAGGACCTCCCTTGGAGGAGTGGCTCCACGGCATTAGGAACGCAGACGCCATCCCTTTGCCTAGGCTGGATACACTTGAAGCAGGAGCTGAACGCACCAGTGGTCGAGCCCAGTGCAGAGCAGCCCATGAGTCGATCAAGGAGTTTCGTGACTTTGTGGGCTCTGATGAGTCCATTGGCATTTTGCATCGGTCTCTCCGCCCACACCCGCTCCCCGGTCTGGATCTGGAGAATGGGGACGCCATGCTGTACCACCCGAGGGACACTTTGGATGCCAAAGCGCGGCACTGTCACGCGCTGTGGGCTTCTGACACCCTCGGCGAGGAGACCGTCGCCGCAACTTTCGACCAGATCCGTGCTGCGGCTGCCGAGGAGCCCCTCCCCGTCATCATAGTCACCGACATTCAAGGCGCGCATCCACATATGCGACAGAAGGCAGGCCTTGGCGTCGACGTGCTGAGCCCAGGGGACTTCGAGAGACTCTCCAACGAGGCGCTAGCGGAGCTGGCTCTCCTGCTGCAGCCGTGCGAGCACCACCTTGTCTGGCCAGGGCAGGTGCTTCTTATTGTGGTCAGGATGCTGCCCAAGAAGAGCACGGGCGACCGCATCGCAGGCCTAGCCCCCCATGCTTGCCAGACTGTGGAGCCTCATTCGCGAGCCGCATATTCGCGCGTGAACCAAGGACCAGACCGCATCATTGGACGCAGCCGTTGCGGGCAATTCGGGCCTGCTAGAAGCACTTCTACGCGCCATCCAGCAGGAAGTGCCCCACCACTTTCGTATTGCCAGCGGAGAAGGCCTGATTGACATTCAGGTGTTTTATGATGCCATAGACTAGAAGCGCCTCGCGGTCAGTGCCCTATCCCTCAGCTTCCCCCCAGTGGTGCTCCACCTGGAGCTGCTCCAGTGCGCGGCTCCGCGCACGGTGGGCCAACTGGGAGCGACCTCCTGGCCATTCCAGCCTACGCGCAGCATCGCGCAGGGCTTGAAGGCCATGACGCACTACGCGCTAAAGGCTATCACGGCGACGCACCCCAGCATGAGCCACCGCCTCTGGATCGACGACCAGGCCCAGGGCGTTCGTGGTTTCCGCGAAGCTGCCCGCAAGGAGCTGGCCGCGTGCCTCGTGAATACATGCGCGGAGCTCCAGGCTCATGGGCTCGCTCTCTCGCCGAGGTCCGCGGCGATCTGCCCCAACGGCCTCGACGCCGAATGGGTTGTTTCTCGCGTGCGACGCGCCGGCTTCCAGGCTCCCCCCTTAGCTGCAGGCCAACTGCTTGGGGGTCGACCTCGCCCGCGGGGGGCGCCGAGCCGGGGCCGCGCGAGCCGGTCGATGGGGCCAAGCATCGCGCCGCGCACGGGGAGATCCGCAGGCATGCCTTTGTTTATAAGAAGTACAGTCGGGGCCCTGAAGAAGAAACCTTTTTGGTTGGGGAGGGGCTCCGCGTTCCTTTCACAGCTTGCCTCAGGTTTTCCTTCGGTTTTCGACAGGAAATCGAAGTTCAACTTGTGGTAAATAGGGGCCTCGTTCCTTATTTAGGGTTCCTCAGGTCAAGGCCCCGACTGTATAAGAAGTACCGTTCTAGCGGTCGTCTGGAGAAGCAAGGGGCCCAAGCTGCACGCGTGCGCGGTCACCGAGTGAAAGGCACTTTCGGGCCCAAGCTTACATCCAGTCGACGGCAGTCAGGGTTTTCGGTCGCCGCGCCCGCGCGGGGGAGTCGGTGCCTTGCCGCCCTCCTCGCGCTTCGCGCGGGCGACGTGGAACCTGCCACCGAGCTGCCATCTCAATGCCTTGATCAGTGGCTCCAGACATGGATGGGGCCAACCCAACCCACGAGCAGGCGCGCGTCAAGCTCGGAAGAGGGCCGTCCTGCATCCGAGAGCCGCGGGCCCCAGTCAGAGGCCCCGACATGTGCGAGGACCGCTCGCTGCTGTTATTTCTCGCCTTCTGGAGCACGGCTGGGGGGTCGAGGGGGCCACAGGTTGGGCCGTCCCTCCCGCGCATCGCGCGCCAGGTGATCAGTGGAGACTTGATGACGACATGTGCACGGGCACTGCCGCGCTGGACCCGCACCAGGGGTTCTTGGAGTACTTCCGCGACTCTATTCGGAGCGCTCACTGGGCGAAGGCCAGCCGCCACTTCTGCGGCGCAGGCCTGGACCAAGAAGTTGACTGCACCTCCTGCCGCATCTTGCTGGAGCAGCTGGAGGCGGCCCCCTCCATCGGGCACGGGCTGGCGGAGGTTATGTTGTTTTTTGCTGTTGGCCCGTCATGGCCGTGGGCCCGTCGACGCGCCGAGATCTGGAGTTTCCAGGGCTCGGATCTTTGCCCTCGATGCGGGGAAGCACCAGAGACGATGGGGCACCCCATCTGGGTCTTCGCCTACAGTCAAGGGCATGGGACCTACGCAGGGCCCCAGAAGTCGGCCCCGCAGGCGATGGCGCAGATGGAAGTCGACCAAGGCTTCTGGCTCCGAGGACTCATGGTCAAGAGCTGGACCGCGCTACCCCCGCCACCGCCGGACGAGCTGTGGACCTCCGAGGGCATACTCACTGCGGTCAGTGAGGGCATCTGTGGCACAGGCACGTTCGCTCAACCTCTGTTGCTCAGTGGAGACGCAAGCGGGGGCCCCGACACTAACTCTTTCCCAAGTTTCGACAGTCGGACTCGCTGTCGCGTTTGTCCGCTCCCTCGAGCCCCAAGTAGATTTGTTAGCCACCATCCGGGGCCCCGCGGGGAGCTTCGAGCCCTCCTTCTCGGTCTCTGGCTGCCTAGCGGCTTTGTTTTTTTCGCTTCGGACTGCGAACCTGTAGTCCAAGGCTGGCACGAGCGTAGGTGCGAAGGGGCCCAGACGCGGACCTCTGGCCCGAGCTTGGGACTCTTCTGGCCAGGCGGGGACCCGCTCATGAGGTCTCCTGTCGTTTTCGTTCATTCCCACCAGTCCCCCCCGGACATTGTTCGGGATCCCAGCAAGCGTCGGGCCATCACTGCCACTGCCATTGTGGATGGAGTGGCAGGCGCTGCCGCTCTCGAAGCTCGTCTGCCCGAAGCCTTCCGCCATTCGAAAGAGCGCGTTCTGTGGTCGCTTGGACGGGGGGGGGGTGAAACCGGACCGCCCCCCCCCTGGATGAAGGGGGAGGGGGGTGTTTCGACCCCCCCCCCTTCCGTGACGGGGGGGCGGGGGGGTTCGAACCCCCCCCCCGCTGTTGCCCCTCTCTTCGGGCCGGCGCGTGCGTCGTCGGCGGCGGCGGCAGCAGCGGGGACGACGATTTCCATTTCTGGGCCGGCGCCGGCGCCTGCGGCGGCGGGCGGTGGTGGCGGGGAGCGTCGACGAGGACGACGGTGGTCTTGGTGGTGGTCGATTGCGGTGGTGGTGGTGGTGGCGGTGGTGGTTGTTGTGGTGGTGGTGGTGGTTTGTTGTGTTGGTGGTGGTTGTGGCGGTTGGTGGTGGTGGTGATGGTGGTGGGTTGGTGGTGGTGTGGTGTTGGTTTGCGGTGGTGGTGGTGGTGTTGGTGGTGGGTTGTAGTGGTGGTGGTGGTGGTAGTTTGGTGGTGGTGTGGTGGTAGTTTGTGGTGGTGGTGGTGTGTTGTGGTTGTGGCGGTGGTTTGTGGGGGTGGTGCTGGTGGTGGTGGTGGTGGTGGGTTGTGGTGGTGGTGGTGGCGGTGTGGTGGCTTGTGGTGGTGGTGGGTTGTGCTGCAGGTAGTGGTGGTGGTTGTGGCGGTGGTGGTGGTGGTGTTGTGGTAGATTGTGGTGGCTGGTGGTGGTGGTGGTGTTTTTTTGTGGTGGTGGTGGTGATGGTGAGTTGTGGTGGTGGTTGTTGTGGTGATGTGGTGGTGGTGTGGTGGTGGTTTGTGGTGTTGGTGGTGGTGGTGGTGGGTTGTGATGGTGGTGGTGATGGTTTGTGGACGTTTGTTGTGGTGGTGGTCATGGTGGTGGTTTGTGGAGGTGGTGCTGGTGGTGGCGGTGGTGGGCTGTGGTGGTGTTGGTGGCGTTGTGGTGGCTTGTGGTGGTGGTGGTGGGTTGTGCTGCAGGTAGTGGTGGTGGTTGTGGCGGTGGTGGTGGTGTTGTGGTAGATTGTGGTGGTGGTGGTGGTAGTGGTGGTGTTTTTTTTTGGTGGTGGTGGTGGTGGTGGTGGTGGTGGTGGTGATGCTGAGTTGTGGTGGTGGTTGTTGTGGTGATGTGGTGGTGGTGTGGTGGTGGTTTGTGGTGGTGGTGGTGGGTTGTGGTGGTGGTGGTTTGTGGACGTTTGTTGTTGTGGTGGTGGTGGCGGTGGTGGTGGTGTGGTGGTTTGTGGTGGTGGCGGTGGGTCGTGCTGCTGGTAGTGGTTGTGGTTTTGGCGGTGGTGGTGGTGTGGTATATTGTGGTTGTGGTGGTAGTGGTGGTGTTTTTTTGTGGTGGTGGTGGTGATGGTGAGTTGTGATGGTGGTGGTGGTGGCTGTGGTGGTTGTGGAAGTTGTGCGGTGCTGTTGGTGGTGGTGGTGGTAGGTTGAGGCGGTGGTGGTGCTGGTAGTGGTGGTGGTGGTAGTAGTGATGGTAAGTGTCGCTGCGTCCACGCCGTCGCCGGCGCCAGCGCTGGCGCTGCTGGCCGCCGCCAGCGCCTTGCCGGCGCGATGGGGGGGAGGGGTTGAACCCCCCTCCTCGCCCCCCCTTGGGCTGCCTGTGGTCATCGTCGCTGCGTCCCCGCCGTGGGCGCTGCTGGCAGCCACCAGCGCTGGCGCCGGCGGCGCCGACGGGGGGAGGGGGGGGACCCCCCCCCCTGGGAGAGGGGAGGGAAGGGAGGGAGGGGGGGAGGGGTTGGGGGGGAGGGGGGGGCCACCTGGTTTTGATCGACGGCGCCGAGTGTTGGGGGGGGCCCCACCCCCCGGTTCGAAACGCGCCGCCGATTGTTCCCCAAGCAAGCGCCCGTGAAACGCGTTCTCTCCGCAATTCCGTTCTCATGTATGAAAGCAGGGTTCCACTTGTTCGCATGCGAAAATTAAACGCTACGCTCGATTCATGTACCGCCGAATTGAAGGATAGGCCCGCTGACGGCCATGGGGAGTCTAGAAGATGGAACAAACGAGCCTCGCCTCCCCAAGCCCCGCCTGCTACCGCCTCCCTTGCCAGTTTTCTTGTCCTCTCACGCCCTCGACGACAGTGTTCGGGGCTGCACGAGATGTAGGGCTTCGGCGTCCAAGAGCACCCTCACCGAGTGGCGCCGATCGCCATGCTTTGCGATGCTCAACTATGACGGCACCATTTTCGAGAACCCCCCACAAGCCAGGCTCCACATAACAGGCGGGATGGGTGCATGAGTCCCATAAGATGCGCTTCATGGTGGCATTTGTTTGTGGTATTGTGTCGGTTGCGGCTGCTACGCCAGCCAACAGCTACGTGGCTCAACAAACCCTGTCTGGAGGTAGTGGCTCACCACAGGGTTTAGTATCTCACGAGAATCTCCCAGGGCCAATGGCCCATTGTGCTAAATGCATCGGAGATTCGTGCCAGAGGCACCCCAGTGTAGTTCACACGCCCAAGAAGGCCGGCTTCGGTTGTCAGATTTGACGTTGCCACGTAGTCATGCTCATGCTCCTCCTCCTCCTCCTCCTCCTCCTCCTCCTCCTCCTCCTCCTCTATTCCTTTCTTCCCCTTTTGGGCATTTCTGTGTGCTGAGCCCTCTCCTTGACCGGGGCGCCGAAGAAAATCATTGTCTCAGCGATTATTTCTTTGCGCGCGAGTTGCTGGTTGAACTGCTGCGTCTTGTAGCGTGATTTGTTTGTCCGCCGCAGCTCCTGGTGAAGAGTTCAGCGTAAGCTGTGGAATCGTGCGGTCCGCTCCCATCTTCTCCCTCGAACGCAAGATCTTACGCTTCTCATGCTCCTCTGGAACCCGTGCTCCCCGGCTCCGGGACCGTCAAAAGTCGTTCGGGATGGACGACGCCGGTCCCGAAGAAAGCCCCGACGATCGAGATCAGAAGCGGCATGAGCACAGATTGTCTTGGGCCGGCGCTGCGCTGGGCTCCTCTCTCCCCGCTGTGGAGGGGCTGGTCCAGCGCCGACCCGAGACGTCCACGCGGACCTCCGAACGCCTGTGTTTATTGATGCCTTTTGTTTTTTCGAGGGAAAAGAAGGACGACACACATTACAGTGGGGGCCCATGTCAAGAACACCCTGGATTTCTTGGGATTCGACGGTTTTCCCATGGAAAGCGTGACGTTCCCACACCGACAATCAATGCACGCGCTGGGATATCAGGCTTGAGTTTCTTGTGGAAGGTTTCTTGTGGACTGGCCTCCACTGTAATACGCCACGCGCCCCAGGCTACTAGAGCGCGCGTGCAGATCGCCTTTGCCGCGTGCGAAGAACAACAACAATTGTTTCCATCCCAGGTCAAAAAGATGATCAAGGACCTCATCGTGCGCCTGATGGAGGAGGCGAACGAGGAGGCCGAGCACAAGGGCTGGTGCGATACTGAGCTGACCACTAACAAGCAGACCCGCGAGGAGAAGACCTCGGCGGTGGAGACGCTCCACGCCGAGATCGACGGGCTGGAGTCCTCTATACAGCAGCTCGCGCAAGACATCGAGGACCTCGCCGACGCCATCGAAGCGCTTGACAAGGCCATGACCAAGGCGACGGAGCTGCGCCAGGAGGAGAAGGCCACGAACCTCGCGACCATCAAGGACGCCAAGGAAGCCCAGACAGCCGTGGCAGAGGCCCTGGCCATTCTGAAGGAGATCGTTCGTTTTGAACAGTTAGTTTCATACAACAACAGGAGTCATGATGACATGATACAGACAAATCCAAAGCACATAATGCAACACGCAATAATGCTCAACACCAAGAGAACAACACACAACACAAACACAGCAAGTGCTATCCACAGGAGTTCTACGCCAATGCCGGCGAGGCGACGGCCCTAGTGCAGCAGCAGCCGACCCCGCCGCCGATTTTCGACAGCCCCTACAAGGGCATGCAGAGCGAGTCTGGCGGCGTGATCGGCATGATCGAAGTGATCGAGGCGGACTTTGCCCGGCTGGAGGCGGACACGGCCGCGGCCGAGGAGGCGGCCCAGAAGGAGTACGACGAGTTCATGACCGACTCCTCGATGGACAAGGAGGCGAAGACCACCGACCACGACCACAAGACCACCAAGAAGGAGGACCAGGAGCAGACTCTGGCCTCGAAAAAGGAGGACCTTGCGAACACCCAGAAGGAACTCGATGCTGCGATGGCCTACTTCGACAAGCTGAAGCCCTCTTGCGTGGAAGCTGGGGTCAGCTACGACACCCGCGTGAGCAATCGCAAGGAGGAAATCGAGTCGCTCCAAGAAGCCCTGAAGATCTTGAACGGCGAGGACATCCCCTGAGCGCCAGGATTGAAGACCCAGCCCGTCCGCTGGAGGTCTGTGCCCATCACCGAGCCTCGACCCGCGCCTAGGCCCTCTCCGTGACTGCGGGGAGGAAGAGGAAGAGGAGGAGGAGGAGGAGGAGGAGGAGGAGGAGGAGGAAGAGGAGGAGGACGAGGAGGAGAAGGAGGAGGAGAGGGAGGAGGAGAGGGAGGAGGAGGAGAAGGAGGAGGAGGAGGAGGAGGAGGCGCCTGAAGATCGTGAACGGCGAGGACATCCCCTGAGCGCGTGACACGGCAGCCCCTGTGCGGCGCAGACTTCCGGGAGCCAGCGGCGCGGTGAGGAAGTCCCAGCCTCCCCGCCTCCTCGCCGCGGGAGGAACCATAGGAGCTTCGCGCCGCGGGCTCCCGAGCGACGCGGAGAAACGGAGTCATTTGCTGCGACGTTGCCGCGCAAGATTCCCGCGTGCCATCGACAGTAACATAACCCCTGACCCTGATAACACGATGAAGACGTGGCCTCATCTCGGTCCCCGTCTTCGCACCAGGGATGCTACATCTGGGCAGTGTGGTCTGATGCATCTGCATAAAAGACCCCCTTTGATCCCCAATGTTGCTGGCCCTTCTAACGCAGGTTCCCCTCCAAAGGGTCAGGGGCCCTTTGATTGCTAATCAGCGTGAGGTCGCGCGTAAGCGCCCTCGTTTCCGCTGAAGCGTGCCGCCCGGGTGGCCCACGAAGGCAACGGCGTGAGCTTGCTGCGCCTTCTTGCGCAGGGCCCGTTTCGTTTCGGCGTTCTCTTTCCGAACCCAGTGCAGGAGGAGGTGGATGAGGAGGAGAAGGAGGAAGAGGAGGAGAAGGAGGAGGAGGAGGAGGTGGAGGAGGAGGAGGAGGCGGTGGCGTCGTGACTTTGTAATCAAGGTGGACCCTCCGGGGTCTAGGACCCCCAGCTCCGCTCTCCCCGACTCTCCCCGACTCTCCGACAGTCTGACGTCTGGTCAGCGCTCAAGCCCAGCAGCCCCGCCACCTTTCGAAGAGCGGAAACCTTACGCCGGCCAGGCGACCCCCTCATCCTATTACTGCAGATTGAAAAGTACTGGACCTCTTTGCGCGAAAAACGAACGAATAGCGCGCTCAGCTGGAAGACGAACCGCCTTCAATACTTGAATTTCTTCCACATGTCTAAGACGAGTGTGCGCGGCGCTAAGGCGAGAACCGCATTTTGAAAACCATCGTGAAGCTCTTTGTACTTGTTTAAAAAGAATGTGCGCGGCACCCAAGCAAGAGCCACATTTGAAAAACCACCCGCCCTCAATCCGTGAAACCCTTGCAATTTGTGGAAACGAATGTGTGCGGCGCTAAAGCGAGAGCCACACTTTGAAAACCATCCGCCCTCAATCCGTGAAACTCTTGCGCATGTGTAAAGCGAGTGTGCGCGGCGCTAAGGCGAGGGCCACATTCTGAAAACCACCCGCCCTCCATATGTGAACTTGTTGCCAATGTTTACGCTTCAGTGTCATAAATGGTGAGGAAGCCTCAGGCGAAACGCCCAGCCCGCCCTTTCGACAGGCCTCGGGGTGCGACAGGGAGAAATAAGGAAAAGGAGCTCAGGAGGAGAAATCAGGAGGAGGAGGAGGAGGAGGAGGAGGAAGAGGAAGGCCGTTTGCGGGAGCTCTATCCCCCGCGCCCGCCCCTGTCACCGCGCCCCGCCCGCGCGGCCTCCTTCATGGGGGCCGGCCTCAGCGCGCCGCCGCGTCATCGGGGGCGGGCGGCGCTCGTACCACGAAAAGGTGATCAACCGCGAACACAACACGTACGAAACCGACCCACTTTAGTGGAGACCTTCCAGCCAGCATGCCGAGACCATACACGCATAATTTCTGAACGTGCGCGAACAGACGCGACACAACAATGAGTGGGGTACAACGTCATACATACGGTACAACCTCGATCCGGCAATACCATTATCATTGCCACGGCCGCCCTCGCGATGTCGTCCAAGTGCGACAGCTAGTACGAAGCACAGCACGACACCAAGTACGGCACAACGTACATCGTGGTGGAGATACCGGTGGACCACGGCAACGCCGCTTATGCCGACTACGATTGCGACCAATTCGCCCTGTGCGACCAGCACGACCACCAGCACGTGGTCGACGACAGCTTGCGCAACAGGGCAACGAGAGCCACCACCTGAGCTACGAGGGCCACCTGCAGATCTACGAGGACCACGTTTCGATGTACGAGCGCCACCACCAGACAACTGGAGCGCGGAGCACTACGACCTGGCAGCCGGCGGCCCCGATTTGGACCATGGGGAGGCGAAGGAATCATATCAGGAGGAGTCCACAAAGGAGGCAGACTTGGAGGAAATGGCCCTGCTTGGAGGAGGGCGAAGACTGTCGGAAAACGGGCGATCTAGAGACGCGGGTGCTTCACACGTCGGGGACGAACATCGAATGGCCAGCTCCGGGTGTGCTGGCCGCTCATCGCAGGCGGCCTTGCCTGGCTTCGTCGGCGCCAACTGTGTCGCTGGGTCAAGGCTCGGGGGGTCACCTCCTCGCTGGGCCGAGTGCCTGCCGTTCCTTGGCAGGGCGCTGTACACGGCGCGGGCCGTCGCAGGGCAGACGGCTCCCTACGGGGCCGTTGGGCCTGCCGTTCCGCGGCAGGGCGCCGCGCAGGGCACGGCGCGGCGCACGACCGAACGACGACCGCTGCAGTGCGGCGCGTTTCCTGCGAGCGCACCTTCGCGCCGGCCGCGACGATTACATTCGATTCCCGCCCGCCCGCCCGCTCCGCGTCACGACACGCGCGTGCCGCGGCGAAGGACTAAGCTACGGCCAGTGCGCGGCCGCCACCTCAGCTCCCGCTTCCCGAGGCAGCAGCCAGCACGGAAGTTTGGGGGGGTGCTCACAGGGACGAATCTTGGCGGCTCCTTCCCTGGTGGGCTGGGGGCACACTTGCCCCCTTGATGCTGGGGTAAAGCATCTACCAACGTCGCGAGATCCAAGAAAGCCGACGAGGAGGAGGACTACGAGGAGCACGGCCTGAAGGAACAGGGCGACATGGAGCTGTCTGATCCACTTGCTGAGCTACGAGGGCCACCAGCAGAGCCAATTACAAGGACCACCGCCTGGGCGACCAGGACCACGAGCCGAACTACGTGGGCCAGAAGCACATCCATGAGGACCACGAGCCGAGCTGCGAGGCCCACCGGCCGAGCTGTGAGCGAGGGTCACAGCCTGAGCTCCGTGGGCCACAAGTAGAACTGCGGGAGCCTCTTGCAGAACTACCGTGGCCACCAGAAGACCTTCGAGGACAACAAGCTGAGCTACGAAGGTCACGCGCAGCTACTAGTGCCACCGGAAGAGCTCCAATGCCCACCTGCTGAACTACGAGAGCCACCACCAGAGCTACGAAAGCCAGAAGATGTGCTGTCTGTGAGGAACGCGAGCTGAGAAAGAGCGCGTTCTGTGTTCGCTTGGAGGGGTGGGTGGGTGGAGCAGGAGCCTCCCCCCCACTCCTTGCTTCCCCTCTCTTCGGGCCGGCCCTGCGCTTGGGTCGGCGGCGGCTGGCGACGGCGGTGGGGACGACGATTTCCATTTCTTGGCCGGCGCCGGCGCCTGCGGCGGCGGGCGGCGGTGGCGGGGAGCGTCGACGAGGACGACGGTGGTGGTGGTGGTGGTGGGTTGTGGTGGTGGTGGTGGCGGCGGTGGTGGTGGTTGTTGTGGTGGTGGTGTGGTGGTTTGTTGTGGTGGTGGTGGTTGTGGCGGTGGGTGGTGGTGGTGGTTTGGTGGAGGTGTGCTGGTGGTTTGTGGTGGTGGTGGTGGTGGGTTGTGGTGGTGGCGGTTGTCGTGGTGGTTTGGTGGTAGTGTGGTGGTAGTTCGTTGTGGTGGTGGTGGTGGGTTGTGGTTGTGGTGGTGGTTTGTGGAGGTGGTGCTTGTGGCGGTGGTGGTGGTGGTGGCGGTGGTGGTGGTGGTTGTGGCGGTGGTGGTGGTGGCGTTGTAAATCGTGGTGGTGGTGGTGGTTGTTGCGGTGGGTTTTTGTGATGGTGGTGGGGATGGTGAATTGTGGTGGTGGTGATGGTTGTGGTGGTGTGGTGGTGGTTTCTGGTGGTGGTGGTGGGTTGTGGTGGTGGCGGTGGTTTGTAGACGTTTGTTGTAGTGGTGGTGGTGGCGGTGATGGTGGTTGTGGTGTGGTGGTTTGTGGTGGTGGCGCTTGGTCGTGCTGCTGGTAGTGTTGTTGGTTGTGGCGGTGGCGGCGGTGTTGTGGTAGATTGTGGTGGTGGTGGTGGTGGTGGTACTGGTGCTTGGTTTTTGTGGTGGTGGTGGTGGTGGTGATGGTGAGTTGCGGTGGTGGTTGTGGTGGTGTGGTGGCTGTGGTGGTGGTGGTGGTTGTGTGGTGCTGTTGGTGGTGGTGGTGGTGGTGGTGGTGGTGGTGTTGGTGGTGTCGGTGGTGGTGGTGGTGGGTTGAGGCGGTGGTGGTGGTGGTGGGTTGTGGTGGTGGTGGTGGTAGTGTTGGTAATCGTCGCTGCGTCCCCGCCGTCGCCGGCGCCAGCGCCGGCGCCGCTGGCCGCCGCAAGCGCCGGCGCCGAGTGGGGGGGGGGTGTTTAAAACCCCCCCCCTTGGGCTGCCTCTGGTCATCGTCGCCGCGTCCCCGCCGTGGGTGCTGCTGGCGGCCGCCAACGCCGGCGCCGGCGCCGGCGCCGAGGAAGAGGAGCAGGGGGGGAGGAGGGGCAGGGGGATGGAGAGGAACACGATACGGATGGGGAGGGGGGGCGAGTGTGACGGAATGGCGGGGGGGCAGCGGACTTCGGCGGAGGACGACGACGAGGAAGGGGGAGACGACGAGGAAGAGGACAAGTGGGGGCAGGGGCCAGGAAGGGGGAAGGACGAGGAACAGGACGGCGACGGCGCGGCTGCCCGGCTGCGGGGGCGGTCGGCGCGCGCGCGCGTGAGCGGCACCGCCGAGGCGCTGCGGCGCCGCCCGCGCGGAAGCGCGCCAGGAGCGCCCCCCCCCCCCCCCCCCCCCCCCCCCGCGGAGGGGGGGGTGGCGGGCACCCGCCCGGCGAGACGGGCCCAACGAGCCCCCCAAAAGGCTGCAGCTGGCGCCGCCCAAACATGGTAATATATTGTGTGTTCGTCGCCCCTCCGAGGGGCGAATTGTCATGGGCCTGTGTTCCACCACCACCACCACCATAAGCTGGAGGGAGCAGGAGGTGGAGGAGGAGGAGGAGGAGGACGAAGAGGAGGAGGAGGAGGAGGAGGAGGAGGAGGAGGAGGAGGAGGAGGAGGACCCCCTCCCCCTCCTATTTCTGATGGTGGTGGTGGTTGAAGCCCACCATCTCGTGCACCGAGAGATCTTACAGTATTCGAATGTGCGCCGTGGCGGGCGGTTTCTGCCCACACCGCCCGGGAAACGATGTGTTACAATATGGGTATACTATATGTTCGGGTCGGACGCGCGTCTCCAAAGATGAACTCGAGTCTTCGAGTGTCTCTGTGCATCCCAGTGTTCCGAGGTGTTGGTCTCTCGCGTGCCCCTCCTTCCAGAGTCCCGACGGGTCATGACAAGATCGCGGCAGAAGGTTTTTCGGTATGTTCGGCCGCTGAGGCTCCGTATTGGGCCCCGGGACCGTCAAACGTAGGAGTCGTAGGTGTAGTAGTAGGAGTCGTAATAGTAGTTGTGGTAGTGGTACTAGTAGTAGTACTAGTACTCGTACTCGTACTAGTAGTAGTAGTAGTAGTAGTAGTAGTAGTAGTAGTAGTAGTAGTAGTAGTAGTAGTAGTAGTAGTAGTAGTAGTAGTAGTAGTAGTAGTAGTAGTAGTAGTAGTAGTAGTAGTAGTAGTAGTAGTAGTAGTAGTAGTAGTAGTAGTAGTAGAAGTAGTAGTAGTAGTAGTAGTAGTAGTAGTAGTAGTAGTAGATAGTAGTAGTAGTAGTAG
>CAUYUJ010001079.1:46406-48906 GCA_963575745.1 Prorocentrum cordatum
AGGGTTTTTCTGAACAAGAAAAAATCTCAGAGGCGGGAGCCCGGCCCTGCGGGGACTTTTTAAATTCAGATTCAGGATGGACATGTGGTCAGAATCGTGTGTGATTTACAGACCCGAAAAGGGGACCGATAACGCCAGGGGGGGTAGAGTCTATTCTCTTTTTAGAAACGAGAATTAATCACTTGCCGAACTTGAAGTTGTCAACTCCACTCTGCAACTCGGTTTGCAAAACCCATGCGGGACCGAGCACTGATATCGCTCAGGGGTCGTCTTGGAGCCCTCGGGGGCGTCTCAAGAGCGCCCCAAGAAGGCCGGAGAAGCAAGACGGCCGACGACGACGACGGCGGCGACGACGACGACGCCGACGTCGACGACGAAGACGACGACGCCGACGCCGACGACGACGACGAAGACGACGACGACGTCGCCAACGAAGACGACGACGAGGGAGGAGGGAGGACGACGACGGCGACAACGACGACAACGACGAGGGAGGAGGGAGGACGGCGACGCCGCGAACGACGAAGAAGGAGGAAGGACGGCGACGCCGACGACGACAACGACGAGGGAGGAGGGAAGACGACGACGACGACGACGACGACGATGACGACGGCGACGACGACGGCGACGAAATAGAGGGGACGACGACGAGACGCCGACGACGGACGACGACGACGACACGACGACGACGGAAGAGGGAGGAGGAGGAAGGACGACCACGGCGACAACGACGACGGAAACGACCACGACGCCAAAGAGGACGACGACGACGACGAACACGAGGAAAGACACAGGACGACGTAGGCGACGACGATGACGACGACGCGGGAGGAAGGAGGACGGCGACGACGACGACGACGACGACGACGCCGCAAGAGCGCGCGCGCACGCTTTTGTTGAAAATCCGTGTTGCGAAACCTTGTCATTGTGTCAGTTTTTTGGACGCGCGATTTTGAAATCCTTCCGAAACTCATGGGTTTTGAAGGATTTCGGCGTACGCGCGCTACGACGCGCGCGTTTGCACTTCGTCTTATCTTTTGCAGAGGATTCTCGCGACGGCACACGCGCAAAGGCGTTCGACAGATTTCGACATGCGCGCGCGACGCCCGTTTGGTAGCATGTTGTGAAAATATTGAAAACCCAATGGTTTTCTTAAGATGTCGCAACAGCTCGCGCGGAAGCTTTTTTAGCAAATCTGTGTTACGAAACCTTGTGTTTTTGTAGTGTTGTTTGGAAATTCGATTGCGAAATCCTTGCGGCACCGAAGGTGTTTGAAGGACTTTGGCATGCGCGCGCGACGACGCGCGGGTGCGCACTTCGTCCCATTTGTAGCACGGGATTCGCGAAAAAATGCCATGTTATAACAAAACATTTCACCGCATGTTGCTTTTTCAAGGGGACCTCAGGGGGGGGAACCGGGCCCCCCTGGGATAGTGTAAATTCATATTTAGGATGGACATGTGGTCATAATCATGTGTGATTTACATTTCCGAAAGGGGGGCGATAACGCCGGGAGGGGGGGGTAGAGTCTATTCTCTTTTCAGAAAGGAGAATTAAGTGAGATCGATAGTGAGATTGATAGTGAGACCGGTAGTGAGATCGAGAGGTGTCCCGCGGTGTCCCGTGGTGTCCCGTGGTGGCCCGTGGTGTCCCGTGGTGTCCCGTGGAGTGAGATCGATAGTGAGATCGATCGTGAGATCGACAAGTGTCCCGTGGTGTCCCGTTGAGTGAGACCGATAGTGAGATCGATTGAGTCTGATGTTGGTTCCCCCCCTTTCTTCCCCCCTCAACCTCCTTATCACCCGAAGGGTGGTCGCATAGGTATGAGAAAAAATGTGCAGACCAAAAAAACAATTCGTAAAATCATGTGCTGGCTGTCCCACAAATAGAACCCAGCAGTTATCAGTTTCGCAGATCGCAACCCACAGGAATGGCGAGGTCGGGTTTTGGTCTGCGTGGCACGTCACTCCGCTGGACCCCCAGCAGCCCTTGAAAGTGGCGACAGCTTCGCAGATCGCAGCCCCGCAAGGATGATCAGGTAGGAGGCATGCTGGCACGCATGAAGGAGCGAGGTAAGAGACAGGTAGGGAAGATGAGAGGAGGAGGGAGGCGGGAAGGAGACGCGCGAGCCGTGCTCTATTCAAAACGAGTACCCAACGCAGGAGCGTTGAGACAAAATGGCTCCGCGATGGGAAACCAGGTCCAGGGAATCCACAGTTTCTAGAGCCCGTTCCCACTTGGACTTTTGTTTCTCATAGCTCAAAGTCGCACACACATGGCCCCGAGTGAGTCCGAACTTGATTACAGAAGAAGGGCCCAGCGGGGCCCAAAACAGCCCAATAAAATTGCGAATGCAGCCCCTGGAGGGGCTCTCAGACAGGGTCGCGAACAAGAGCTCCCCTCAAAAAGTGATAGCGGGACAGCGTGAGCGATCCCATTCCAATGCGGCATGTATGGGGCGATCTCTCGGTCCCCTCTCTCCTCCTCCTTCTCCTCCTCC
>CAUYUJ010001079.1:53906-86406 GCA_963575745.1 Prorocentrum cordatum
CGCCTCCTCCTCCTTCTCCTCTTCCTCCCTCCTCCCTCCTCCCCCCCCTCTTCCTCCTCCTCCTCCCTCCTCCTCTCCTCCCCCTCCTCCTCCTCCTCCTCCTCCTCCTCCTCCTCCTCCTCCTCCTTTCCCCTCCTCTCCTCCTCCTCCTCCTCTCCCTCCTCCTCCTCTCTCCTCATCCTCCTCCTCCTCCTCCTCCTCTCCTCTCCTCCTCCTCCGCCTCCTCCTCCTTCCTCCTCCTTCCTCCTCCTCCTCCTCCTCCTCCTCCTCCTCCTCCTCCTACTCCTCCTCCTACTCCTCCTCTCCTCCTCCTCCTCCCCTCCTCCTCTTCCTCCTCCCCCGCACTGCCCAAGAGCGCACCTCCCCAGTGCTCCCCCGAGCATTTCCCCAACAGCACGCGGGAGCACGCAGTCCAGCGTGCTCGCCGCCGTGGTGTGGCAGCGACCTGTGCGGGGCCTCGGCTCCTCAGCTCCGCACTGCCCAAGAGCGCACCTCCCCAGTGCTCCCCCGAGCATTTCCCCAACAGCACGCGGGAGCACGCAGTCCAGCGTGCTCGCCGCCGTGGTGTGGCAGCGACCTGTGCGGGGCCTCGGCTCCTCAGCTCCGCATCGCCTGTGAATCTGAATGGCCACGGCCTGCGGCCTGCCTGCTGGCATGGCCCGAGGCGTTCTGCCCAGCGGGGCGGGCGTTCCTCCCCTCCTCTCGCTCTCCTCCTCCCTCTCTCTCTCCTCCTCCTTCCTCCTCTCCTCCTCCTCCTCCTCCTCCTCTCCTCCCTCCTCCTCCTCCTCCTCCTCCTCCTCCTCCTCCTCCTCCTCCTCCTCCTCTCCTCCTCTCTCTCCTCCTCCTCTCCTCCTCCCCCTCCCCCTCCCCCTCCTCCTCCTCCCCCTCCTCCCTCTGCGCCCAGGCGCCTCACCCCTCTGCGCCAGGCTGCGATCCGCCGCCCCGCGCGCGGCGGCAGCGGGGCTCGGACAGGCGCGCCTCTTCGGCGGCGCCTCGGTCGCCCGGAGCGGAGAGGGGGGGAAAGCAGCAGGGGCTCGAGCAGGAGACCAGGAGGGGGGCGGGGGCGGGGGCGGGGAGGGGGGCGTGGACGCGGAGGGCGAGGAGCGAACGGGGAAAGAGGGAGGTGAGGGCGTGAGGCAGGAGGTGGAGGAGGAAGAGGAGGAGGAGGAGGAGGAGGAGGAGGAGGGGAGCGCAGAGGGAAGAGGAGGACCAAGAGGAGGAGGATCAGGAGGAGGAGGAGGGGGCGAGGTGAGATTCAAGGTGAAGGAGGATGGGGGGAGGCGGCCAAGCACAAGGGGGAAAACGCAGAGGCTGAGGAAGAGGAGGACAACGACGACGACGGCGGCGGCGACGAGAAGCTGGATGGTAGAGGAGGAGAGGGAGGAGGAGGAGGAGGAGGAGGAGGAGGAGGAGGAGCTGGATAGTAGAGGAGGAGAGGGAGGAGGAGGAGGAGGAGGAGGAGGAGGAGGAGGAGGAGGAGGAGGAGGAAGAGGAGCGAGGAGAAGGAACGAGGAGGAGGAGGAGAAAGCGGAGAAGACGGAGTGAACGGAGGAGGAGGTGGAGGAGGAGAAGGAGGAGGAGGAGGAAACAAAAAGGGAGGATGGACAGGAATGTAGGGAAGGACGGCAGCAGCAGAAGGAGGGGCCGACGGCGAGAGTCCGCAGGAGCTGACCGCCATGGCCGCGGCGAGAAGGGCGCAGCAGCCGCTGAAGGGTGCGAAGGACGCGCAGGAAGCTCCCCGCCACCCTGCCCGTCTCTTCCTCCCTCCTTCTTGCCCTCCTCCTCCTCCTCCACCTCCTTGTTCTTCGTTCGTCCTCCTCATCCTCATCCGTCTCTTTCCTCCTTCTCGTCTTCCTCCTTATCCTCGTTCCTCATCTTCTTATTCCTTATACTCATCTTTCTCCTCCTCATCATCATCATTCATCCATCCATCCATCCACCCACCCTCCCATCCATCCATCCCCATCCCCATCCCCATCCCCATCCCCATCCCCATCCCCATCCCCATCCCTCCTCCTCCTTCTCCTCCTCCTCCTCCTCCTCCTCCTTCTCCGTGGCATCTCGTGGGGAGCTTCTCGGGGTCCTCTTGGAGGCAGTTTGGACGCCTCTTGGGGGCCGTTTGGGAGCCTCTTGGGGCCTCTTGGGGGGCCTCTCGGAGGCCTCTTGGGGCCTCCTGGGGGCCTCTTGGGGCCTCCTGGGGCTCTCTTGGGACCTGTTGGGGGTCTCTTGGGGGCCTCGTGGGGCGGAAAGCTCGTCTTGGGGCCCTCTTGGGCAGTTTTAGGCGCCTCTTGGGCTGACTTGGGGCCCTCTTGGTCAGTTTTGGGGCCCTCTCGGATGCCTCTTGGGCTGTCTTGAAGCGGTCTTGGGGGCCTCCAGGGCCGTCCAGGAGCGCCGGGAAGCCGAAAAGGCGAGAACGCCAAAATCTGACAAAAAACTTCCGGCACATCAATGATTTGGGCATCTTTGGGCACTCTTGGGAGTCCTTTTTGAAGGCTTGTTTGGGAGTCTTGGAGGCCATTTGGGCCGGCGGGTGGATACCTTGGTCTTGGAGCGATCGTTCGGCGACTCGGGGCCTCCATGGACCGTTTTGGGGGCGTCTTGGGGCCCTTTTGGCCCGTCTTGGCCCCAGGGGAACCGCGCCAGGCCCCGAGAGATGCGAGTCAAAGGGCACTGAGGACACGCCCAGTCCGTGCCCAGCGCGCGGTGGCGGATCATACACGCCGGTCATTGAAAGTAGGTATTTCTGGATTCCCAGATCCCAATCTACTTCAAGCGCCTTCCTACTTCAAGAATCGGCACGCTTCTGCTGTGTTCTGTTATTCTCTGGGGGGGCCTGGACCCAATCAACTGAATCCGCCTTCCTACTTCATGTCTTTACCTACTTCTTCCGACCGGCGTGTACTGATCATGCGGCTCAGCACGTTCCATGTGGCCTCTCCAGGCCATGGACCCGTGGACGCGATGCGCGGCTCGCGTGACGGTTGGCAGATCCCTGAGAAGCTCGTTTCGAGCACGGGCGAGCCACTCGCACGCGATGGCCCTCGAGGTGCTTGCAGATCTCGTTCTGCAGAGGAGGCAGGGGCTCTGTGAGCGACACGCCGAAATCTGTGTCAGGGATCAGGGCATTCCGACGTCGACAACGTTATCTTGGCTGGGGCTAGGAGCGCGAGCAGGCAGAACCCAGACGCTACCAATGCGGTTGCAGAGGACTAGGGGCCGAAGCCCCCCGGCGAGCCATCGTGACGAGCCTGTCTGGACACGAATCTCACGGAGCAGCTGAGGACCTCGATGCATTCCTGCATCGCCTTGCTGCAGCAGCAGACAATGCGACGAGCGCGCGGCGCTCGCGCAGAAGTTCCGCGGAAGGGCGCCGATGAGGAATTCTGTTTCGCCGCGGCCTCGGAAGCGCAGGGGCCGAGATCATCCGCAGCGAGTGGCCGCGCAGAGAGGCGGGCGAGCTTCCCCAGCGGGCAGCGAGCGCATGCTCCGGGCATCGCTCCCCCACCCCTTCCCTCCCATCCCTCGCCCCCCCCCCGCTCTCCCCACCCCCTCCCTCGCCCGACAACCGGCGAAATAGCTCACCCATTCGCCTGCTCTGCTATTGGCAGCGACGAGCAACGCGCTCTCGAGGAAAGCATCGAGCGAGCCTACCGCGCCCACGTGGACGCGGCCGACGCGGCCGATTATGTCGACGAGCTTTTCGACTTCGCAAATCAGGCAACGCACGAGCACCACAGCAGCGCGCCGCAAGAACAGGACAAGGCAGCCACGGGGCACGGCAAGCCTCAAGTCCTCATGGGCGCCCACGCTGCCCCGATGGCCAGCCCAGAGCACGGGCCACCAGCCGAGCGGCGAACGACAGAGAAAAGATCCCCTGGCAAGTCAGACCCGTCTAGACGGGCCTTTCTGCCACGTCAGATCCATCAAGACGGGCCTCGCTGCCCACCGTCACCGCGCGGACCACCGCGGCGCCCGCCGCCCAGCCTCCCCGGCAGCCGACGCGCTCGCCGCGAGGGCCCAGCCCTCCGATCTCATCGAGTGCCTTCGCACTTCGGACCGCGACGAAATCCCGACTGACCTGCGGCTGGACGATCGCGCCCTCGCCAACGCTGCTCAGCCGAGACGCCTCTCGCCATCCGAAGCAGACAACCGCTTGAAAGCTTGCAACAGCCGCGCGTGAGCAAAGGATGGGGGCGGAGCCAACGACTCAATGGGTCAGAGCAGCCGATTACTCCAACGCCTCTCTGCCTTCGCATCTGCCTTCGCACGCCCCGCCACGGCCCCCCGCGCGCGCCGCCGGGCGCCGACGGCCGACGAGATCGCGGCGGGGGCTCGCCAGCGCAGGACACCGACGCCACCGCCGCGCCCAGCGACTCCGCCGACGACGGCGACAGCGACGACCGCCCAGCTCTGGGCCAGACTGAACCAGGCCAGAGCCCGGCGGACCCCAGCGCCGCGATCGCACCGGGACCGCGCCGCGGGGATGCAGCGCGACGAGGTCGCACCCACATGGGAAGCATTCCAAGCGGAGTGCCACCAGGAACACGAGATTGATTCCTGCGCCTTTTCGCCAGAGCGCCATGGGCCGCTCGGCAGACGGGCTAAGTGCCCGAACAGCCTTCTCACGCCCAACATTCGCTCGCGCAAAGGGAAAGGCCAACTCTCCGCGGACCAGAGGCTGCCGTCCGCGATGCCCATCTGAACGCACGCCGGGGAAGCGGCAGCATGCCGCAGCCAGGCGCCCTAGAGAGTTGGGCCCACCCGATTTGGGGCCGCCCCAGACGTTGCCGCGAGCGATGTCAGCACCGCGCGCGCACTTCTAGCGGCGCTCGCGGGGCGCCTTACAATCCAGCTGGCGGGCGAGGCGCTGCGCGGGTAAATGTTTGTTGATTACCTCGTCACCGACGCCTGTCTCAGCCTGTCCTTCCACGCTGGCCGCCCGCGCGACATCGCGCAGGTGGGGCGCAAATTCTACGACAGCCACAGCCGAGACACCCACGTAGGAGGCGCCTGTCCCCCGCCCCTGTGGCGAACCAGCGGTCATGTCCAAGGCAACTCCTTCTCACTGGGCGACATCAAGCTCCGCGCGCGCGTCCTCCGCGCGCGCGTCCAGGCCCGGCGGCAGCACGGGTGAATGCCGCGGTCGGACTGCACCATGCTCGCCGATAACAGAAATCCACCAGGGCAAAGTCGTCGGTTGGGCCGCGGGAGAACCCGACCGCCAGGCTGCGGCCCCCACTGGATCGAGCACCCACTCCGAACAAACCAACCGGCGAGATCGGCGGGGAACTATATCAGCGTTGCCCTCGGGAGATCCGAACCCCCAGCGCTAACCTCAAGGCCGCGGCCGAAGCCGGTGAGAGAAAAAGGCCATCAAAAGATTCCATCGCGTCGGGCGCCTCCCCGAGGGCACTCAAGCAAGGGCGGGTTCGGTCGTCTCCCTCGCGGCTAGCGTGCGCGCCCGGGACCGGGGACATCCAGGCGCCCAGTAAAACGGTCAGGAATCTGCACGACTACCCAGTTTTCGTCGCCGCCAGGCCCAGCGATCTGGAATCTCACAGTGGGCGCCGCCCGCTCGAGCGGCCCCGTGCCCCGCTCTAGGCCAGGAAGGCAGGCGCGCGGGGACGATGCGCTCAACGCCAAAGCCGACAGGCTATGCGGCCACGCGCAATGCTTCCGAGGGGGAGGACCTGTTGGGGGAGCCTGGCAAAGCATTGCCCAACTCGACTGGTCACGGCCCGAGTTCGCCACCGCGCGCGACGATTGGGACGCCCATCTGTCATGAATTCACGAGCCAGCCGGTCTTTTCACGCCCGCGCTCAGGGCCGCGCAACGGAGATCCCTCCTCCGACGCGCCCCAACCACCAGCCATGATCTCGGCGCCGTCGCCGCCGCCAAGCAGGGCCTCGACTACTTTGCCAACGCGTGGCTCCTCACAATCAAAGGCAGAGCCACATGCGCTGGCCGGCAGTTCGGCCCCCTCTGCAAACACTTCCGCGGAGGTGACCACGCCCAACGGAGGAAAGTCAAGGCCGACATCTCGGCTGACCCATCTCCCACGCGCAGATGGCGCGACCAAGAAGCAGGATTCCAAGAACGCGCAGCGCAGAGTCGCCCGCGCTGAGAAAACGCGAGGGCCGTCTTCAAAACCATGACCACCGAGCAGAAATGGCAGCACCTCCCACCGCACACCAGGCACTGCGGCCTCCTACAGGAAGACTCCGCCTTGCACGACCTGCAGGCTGCCCTGGCTGCAGACCAGCCCCCACAGCCCATCCCGAGACCACCCCAAGGGGGGTCCAGATGACGAATCACACCAAGGAGTGCACCAGTGATTACGGAACCATGCGCGCGCACGCGGCGACTGACGGGGCGTGCCCCAACCAAGTTCACCCCCTCATGTCCAGGGCTGGTTTCGGTGTCAATTGTGGGCCAAACCACAGGCTACGCCATTCCGCCCGCGAACACGGCCTAGCATTGTCCGCGCAACGGGCAGGAACCATCGCTATGCTTCATCTGGCTGCCACGGCCGATAGGCCAGTACACGTCTTCGTCGACAACCAGGCCGTCGTCGGCGGGTTCGAAGACCCGCTCAAAGGAAAATCACCACAACGCGCGCGGCCGCAAGCCGGTCTGCGGCAGAAAACGGGGCGCTCCAATCGAGACCAGACTCGTTCAAAATCCCACGGGTGGAAAGCCTTTTGGGGGGACGAGGTATCAACGATGGGCACATCACCCTGATTGCTTTTAAGCTGTCATGTTGAAGAACCCGCCACCGCAGGAAGAAGACTCCACAGCGTTCCACAAAGCGCGGCCGACGCCGCCAAGTGGCGCCACAAGTTCGCCGCTGTCCCCCACGCAGCGGCCGTCGCCATTCACAACCTGCCGCACTGGGCGCCGCCGCTCCCCCACAGGAGACGGAGAGCGGGGCATTCCAGGTCGGAGCTTTCGAAGATGGCGCCAAACCCGCTCGCCATCGATCAGGGGGGGCATGGCCTATGCGACAAGAAGAACCACCTCCCATGGGCGGGCCACCAGGTCCCGACCACTTCGACGAACTCGACGGCCCTTGGCCCCCATCCGCGGATGATTTCAAAGGTGAGGACCTCGACCTCCTCGGGCTCGGAGCCTCTCTCGACGACGACGAACACGGTGATTTCCCCGCACGCAGTCACCCTTTTGACCATGACAACATGGCCGTGGGCCACCCTGCTGAGTCGGCTAACGCCCAGTCCTCCGGCGCCTACGGGCGTCAGAACACGATGGCCGGTCACCGCGCCCAGGGCGGCCAACCCTCCCAGTCGGCCCACCAGGCTCCGACAGGGACTGCCGCGAGCCTCGGGACGACGGCTGCCGGGCCAGCTAGACCGCCCAACCCGCGGACCGCAGGCAGGCCTTCACGCGGCACCTCACGGCGACGAGCAGCCAGCAACAGAGGGATCGCGAGACCACTCTCGCCGCCAGCATACAGTCGCTCCATCATCGAGCCAACCAGCTGGCGCACTCCCCCCAGCCAGTTTTAGGAACAATCCACACCGCTGCTCGACGGGTTCCACCGAGGGCCAGAGGCCTGGAGCGGCTGGCAGCAGGCCTTCCGGCCTGCAGTCGCATTAAGGGTTAGCCCTCCACGGCAACTTCCAGGCCTTCTTCTACGCGCAACGGACGGCACACCAGCGCTGGCCTCCGCCCACCTTCCCTCCACGACCACGAGCACCGTTCGCAACCGAAGCGTCCTTCGCTCTCTCTCCCTGGGCCGCGGCGAGGGACGCCCCAAGGCAGCGCCTTTCGAATCCCAACCGAACCGTCGTTCGCTCTCTTTCCCTGGGCCGCAGCGAGGGACGCCCCAAGGCAGCGCCTTTCGAGTCTCAACCGAACCGTCGTTCGCTCTCTCTCTCCCCAGGCCGCGGCGAGGGACGCCCCAAGGCAGCGCCGTTCGCATCCCATGGCCGCCCGAAGCCAGCACCCCCCCCTCTTGCGCCAATGGGCGCAGGCGGGCCCCACAGCGGCCGGATCACCGCCGCCCGACCTTCCTTCCAGACGGGGCCCTGGTGACGGCGCCAAAGGGGAGCAGATCCACCACCCCTGTTGCAGTCAGCCATGATCGGGTGTTGCTAGAAGTACCCCTGGCCCAAGGTCCCCCCAGGATTCTCGGGGTGGCCCAGACGGCCTTCAGGGCACCCCTCACGAGGACCAGAGGGCCCCAGGGGCTCCAAAATGGAGCGAAAAGCTGGGGGCATCATGGGCCTGGGGCACTTCTAGCAACACCCGACATGATAGTAAGGATGGACAACCTTCCCAAGGGTACCCTTGCATCCTCGCCTCCTCGGTCCATCCTTCGCCGCTTTCGCTGGCCGCGCCCCGCTCGAAGAGTTTCGAAACGGGCGCCCAAGGCCCTTGCATACTCATCGCGCATCCTTACTATACTGGTTGACTGTACACCTGCGGCTCCTCCCGCTACTGCAAGGACGGCCTGCCAGACGCTCGCCGCCCGGGGGCCGGAGCTGACGCGCGGCCCGAACCGTTGGGATGTTTCTATCTCTGTCCTTCCCCCCTTCGTCCCTCCCTCCCCCCTCCCTTCCCTCCCTCCCCTCCCTTCCCTCCGTCCCCGCCTCCGTCTCTCCCTCCCCCCCCCGTCCCTCCCTTCCCTCCGTCCCTCCCTCCGTCCCTCCCTCCCCTCCCTTCCCTCGTTCCCTCCGCCCTTCCCCGCGTCGCCCTCCCCGTGTAGGCCCCGCCCTTGCCCCCCGCAGGACCCCGTCGCCCTCCGCAAGGAGGCCCTGGAGGCCCAGAGGCGCCCGTGGGCCCCTCTCCCCCCCCAAGGAGGAGGAGGAGGAGGAGGAGGAGGAGGAGGAGGAGGAGGAGGAGGAGGAGGAGGAGGAGGAGGAGGAGGAGGAGGAGGAGGAGGAGGAGTCGTGTGGGGTGGTGCCCAAGACAGCCTAAGAGGCCCCAAAATCATCCCAAGACGGCCCCAGAGGCGCCCCAAAGGGGCCCAAAACGGCCCAAGATGGCCCCCAGACGGCACCAATACTGCCAAGAAGGCACCGAGGGCCCTAAGAGAGCCCAAGAGGGCCCCAATAGGCTCCCCAGCGCGCCCGAAGAGGAGGAGGAGGGGGATGATGATGATGATGATGATGATGATGATGATGATGATGATGATGATGATGATGATGATGATGATGATGATGATGATGATGATGATGATGATGATGATGATGATGATGATGATGATGATGATGATGAGGAGGAGGAGGAGGAGGAGGAGGAGGGAGGAGGAGGAGGAGGAGGAGGAGGAGGAGGAGGAGGAGAGGGATGAGGATGAGATGAGGATTAGGATGAGGATGAGGATGAGGATGAGAAGGAGAGGGGGAGGAGGAGGAGAGGAGGAGAGGGAGGACGAGGACGAGGACGAGGACGAGGACAGGACGAGGACGAGGACGAGGACGAGGACGAGGACGAGGACGAGGACGGGGAGGAGGAGGAGGAGGAGGAGGAGGAGGAGGAGCCGTCGTGAAGGGTGGTGCCGTCTTCCTGCTCGCCAGGGGCACAGTGCAGGGAGGGAGGCGAGGAGAGGGGAGGGGCTCGCTCAGGAGCGCGGGGGCCTCCTGGAGGACGGGGGGAAGCGCGCCGGAGGCCTCCGGGAGGACGGAGGGGAGCAGAACGTTCAGTCGGGCGGTGTCCCTCTACAGGAGGGATATTCAAAAATAGCCCCCCAAAAAATAGTATGGGGACTATTCTCTTCGTCTTTTGTGGCATGTCTTGCGCATGTCTTGTGTATGTTTGATTCTTTGTGCAGACTCCCCCTGGTAGGGGGACACGCCCGACTTGAGCAAGACGACCTCCCTTGCGCGGGGGCCTCTCGGAGGCGGGGGGGACGGAGAGGAAGGAGGAGGAGGAGGAGGAGGAGGAGGAGGAGGAGGAAGAGGAGGAGGAGGAGGAGGAGGAGGAGGAGGAAGAGGAGGGGGGGGGACGGAGAAGGGAGGTCGGCGCCGGCAGCGGCGGCGGGGCGCAGCCTGGCGAGGGCGGCGGCGAGGGCGGCAGCAGCGGCGGCGGCGCCCCAGCGGCTCGGGGGCCGGCCGGGGGGGGGCCGAGGGCCCATCCCCCGCCGAGTCAAACGACGCGAAGATCGGGACAAAATCGGATCGGGTTAACTCGAAATCTCTGAGAATCGGCGGGTTTGGAGGATGTATTGGGCGCCGCGGCCGCTCCAGAGCGTTCCGGAACGCTCTGAGAGCGCTCCGGAACGCTCTGGAGCAATTTATCCCGATCCTAGCCCTGTTTTAGTGGTCCACTGCTCGCAAAGTGCCTACTCGCAACGGGGGGGGGAACTAGGGGAACAAAAAGTGGCATAAACATAAAGACTTGGAGGTCCGCGCGGATTTCTCGGATCGGCGCTGGACCCCCCTCCCTGGCGCGCGGAGCGCGCCAGGGGCGGCGCCGGAGGCGCCGCCGGGGGGCCACAGCGCCGATCCGAGAAATCCGCGCGGACCTCCGAGTTGTTATGTTTATGCCACTTTTTGTTCCCCTAGAAATAGGTCTGCATCGATGTAAATGTATCGTAAATCTCCCATGGCGGATCCGTGCCATTTGCGAGTCGCGACGTCGCGAGCAGCGGAACGCGCTTGTCCAGGCACTTGGCCTTCGGTGGGTCCCTCTGGTCGCCTCGGCTGGACGCGGCCCGGAGAACTGTCAGGAGGGGAGAAAGAAAGAAAGAAAAACAAAACACAAAAAAAAAACAAAAAAAACGTCGATTCCCAAGAAAATCTAAGAAAATGTGACACGTGGGGGGGGGAAGGCACAAGCACAGAAACTATCAGAAAATATGGGAATCCGCTTATTTGTGTTCATTTACTTGTGTGTTCAAGGGTCGGGGGTGGACAGAACCCCCAACAGTGACACGTCGATTCGTGAATTGTCCGTTTTCGGTTTTCGAGAGGGCGCCGTGGCCGTTACTTTCCAGGCTTGCGCCCGCCAGGTGTGGGCCTCGGGTCGTTTCCACTAGACCACGTTTTACTACAGGGGGGTCCGTACATCCCCGAAAGGGCCCCTTCAAGCTGGGGCGTCTGGGCGGAGGAGGAGGAGGGGGAGGAGGAGGGATGAGGAGGGGAGAGGGAGGAGGAGGGAGGAGGAGGAGGAGGGAGGAGGAGGAGGAGGGAGGAGGAGGAGGAGGAGGAGGAGGAGGAGGAGGAGGAGGAGGAGAAGGAGGAGGAGGGGGAGGAAGGAGGAGGGAGAGGAGGAGGAGGAGGAGGAGGGAGGGAGGAGGAGGAGGAGGAAGCACAGGAGGGGCCGGGGCTCCAGCGGCGGCCGGCGCGCGGCCCGCAGAGGGCGGCGGCTCCCTGCAGGGGAGCCCCCCGCGCTGGCCGGGGGAGGGCGGCCGCGGTGGCCGCGGGGCTCGGCGTCGCTCGGGCGTGTGCATTTTTTGTTCGGCGAGAACCATCGAGGACCCTCCTGGACCATCGAGCAAACAAAAAAAAAAACGCACGAAACCGAAAAAGGCGCGGGAAGTGGGCGCCCGAGCGACGGCCAGGGGGGTGCGCCCACGCGGGCGAGGCGCAGACGCTGCCAGGCCACCGCCCGGAGGGCGCGTCGTCCCGGCTCGCCGGATCCAGCCCGCTCCTCCTGGATCCTCCTCCTCCTGCTCCTCCTCCTCCTCCTCCTCCTCCTCCTCCTCCTCCTCCTCCTACTCCTCCTCCTCCTCCTCCTGCTCCTCCTCCTACTCCTCGCGTTCCCTTTACCGTGGGCCGTGTGCGTCGGGATCGCCCCCTCGAGGGGCAGCGGGTGTCTCCTGCCCCTTGGACCGGTCTCTTCTCGCCCCCTGCTCTTGGTCACTCCTCGTGCTCCATCTCCCCAACCAGCTCCCCTCCCCCGTTCCGTCACGGGGCCTCGGTACATCAGTTTGGGTGTCTCGATCACAGCGCTGTTCGGCTGTGCGCGGCCGCTCTCTCCGCCTGGGTGTTGCACATCTCGTTTGGCCACCCTCGCCCCTGCCATAATTTAGGAGGGGAAAAACACACAGACACAATGAATCGTCGATTCCCAAGGAAGGACGGGAAAATCTGGGAAGTGGGGGGGATGACAAAAACCAGAAAATCTTCCAAAAAATATGGAATATCCTGTGTGTGTGTGTCCCAGGGCCTCTGCCACAATCGGGATCGGGGTGCAGATGCCGTCCGGTGAGCTCCCAGCCGACAGGGTGGCTGGAGCAGGAAAGGCACCGCGCGAGGGGTCACTGTGCGGCCGGGGTCCCATGACGTCAATGACGCACTCAATGCGAAGGCTACGGTGGAGGTGTTTGTTAAGGAATAGTCCCAGGAGGCGCCAGACCCTGGAGGATTCCTTATCCAATGAAGGCGGCGGTGATGTCCATGGCCGATCCACGATTGGAGTTCCACTGGCTTCCAGACCCTGGATTCCTCATCTAAGGGTTCCTTATCCAATGCCCACACCGTATCATCCTCTCCTCGTGGCAGTGTCCAGCGGTGCCGATGCCTCTCTCGCGCATCGAGTTCTCGCGCACAGGGTTTCAGACGTTTGTGCTCAGTACGTGCATGTTCGATCGGAACGTATCCGGTCCCTCCAAAATAGTTTTCTCGCTGCAGCGCTGGCCATGTTTCATGACCTGTCCGTCTGCCCGCCGTTCAAAATCGGACTCTCCCCCCAGCGTGGGCCACACTTTGGGACCCGACCCCTTTGTCGTCGTTGCAATCCCCAGTATTTCCCCTCCGCCCTTCTGGGGTCCTCATGTTCCTCCTCCACCTCGTCCACCTTCCTCCTTCTCGTCCTCCTTGTCCTCATCTTCCTTCCCCTCCTCTGCAAAACGGCTCCCTTTCCCGATTGCGCAACGCACGACGTGTCAAACTTTGCAACCGCCATGTCGGAATCAGGGTCGTCTGGGACACCCCAGTCGGTGGATCTGCAAGAGCAGAAGGGAAGGGATGGGTGGGATGGGCACAGTCGGCCCGGATTAGTGGGTCGACCCTGCCAAATCAAGGGTACCCCTGTGTCCTGTGTCTCGCGACCCATGCTTCCTACACTCCTGTGGCAAGGCGGCCCTCGGAAGGGTCTCTTGTCCTCTCGCGTGTCCTGTCCGAGGAAGTCCGACTGCAGGATATCAGGCGTGGCGCGAGCGTGCCCAGCTTCGCAGGTCGCCCGTCTCGTTCTGACACTCCCCTGTTCGTTCCGCTTCCGCGCGAGGGCTGCCATGGTGGAGGAGCAGCTGCGCAAGCACCAGTCCAACGGAAGCGCCAAGGCAGGAGCGCGGCCCGAAGCCGCACGCACGCGCGCACACAGACACAAACACGCGCAGACACAGACACAGACACAGACACAGACACAGACACAGACACACACACACACACACACACACACACACAAACACAGACACAGACACACACAGGCACACACACACACACACACACACGCACACTCGCGCCCAGAGGGAAGACGCGCAGTAGCAGGAACAGAGGAAGAAGGCGGAGCAGAGGGAGGCGTTGGAGGAAGGGGGGGGGATGATGAAACGGTATGAGAAGGAGAAGAGCCCTCCCAAGCCCCACAACGATTTCGTTGCCAGAGGGTAGATGGGCCCCAGCGCTTCGGACATGCAGTTGGAGGACGACCTACAACCGTCGTGTGATGACTGCCACATTGAGCAGTTGGGTATTGGCCTTTATCTCTGTGGGGCTGTGTGTTTCTCATGGGTGCCCCTGGTGCCACTAGCGCGTCTCACTACTGTGCTATACTTTCCGATCTCGGCTTACAGCTCACACATAGTATTAACGTTGGATTGTGGTGTTCAGGCGCCCCAGCACATTCACGCCAAATCGCTGGTTGCATTGAACTTGGAGCCCGCCGTCGTGGTATCCTGGTGTCCAGGAGCGCTCCAGCGCCGCCCGAGCCTGAGTTGAGCACAGCCTTCGGCCCCGACGTTCCCCCCAGTTGCCTCGCCATTCTCCCTCCTCTCCTTTCTTCTCCTCCTCCTCCTCCTCCTCCTCCTCCTCCTCCACCTCCTCATCTCTTGGGCAAGCTGCCGGGCGCGTGTGAGCAGTGCGACGCCGCATGCGTTGACGCCTTCCTGTTCACTCCATCGTCTGTGCTCTGTGTTCCGTGTCTGTGCTCCTGTGCGTGTCGTGCTCCGCAGTTTGCTTGCCTGCTCCCCGCTCTCTGGCTCGCTCGTCTGCTCGCTCCTCCTCCTCCTCCTCCGCTCCCCCTCCCCCTCCTCCCCCTCCTCCTCCTCCTCCCCCCCTCCCTCCTCCCCCCTCCCCCTCCACAATTACTCAATATGAATACTACTCTCCCTCTTCCCCTGATGGCGTGCTGGGAGTGGCCGACCCCCCCCCCCCCGCGTACTGTTTTTTACACACAGGATTCCCGGGAGTTGGGTTTTCGCCTGCGTTTTTTTCAAAATGCTGCTCTCGCTGAGGCGCCGGCCTCATTTCTGCTCCCGAATCGTTCCGAATCGTGCTCCCGCTGCAGCGTGGGCCTCATTTTCGGATCGGTGTTTTGCCTCCGTCGTTCAGGATGGCGTTCTCGCCCCAGCGCGGGCCTCTTTCTCGCGCGCCCATCCGCCCGCCACCACCGCGCCGCACCACGCCCCGCCCCGCCGCACGCACACCCACCGCCACTTCACCCACCAACGCACGCACGCACGCACGCGCACCACCACCGCGCACCGCCACCACCACCGCACTACCCCACCAACCACCACCACGCTACACCGCGTCACACCACATCACACGCGCGCACACACAGACACACACGCACGCACGCACGCACGCACGCACGCACACGCACGCACGCACACACACATACACACGCACACACACACACACACCACACACGCGCACACACACACACACACACACACACACACACACACACACACACACACACACACACACACACCACACACCACACACACGCACACACACACACACACCGCCATCACGCACGTACGCACCTGGCCCACCACCAAACCACCAAGACGCCACACCACGTCACACCACAGCACACGCGCACACACGCACACACACACACACACACACACACACACACACATACACACCACCACCACAACAACCACAACCACGCACACACGCACGCACGCACGCGCACCACCACCCACTACGCACACGCGCGCGGAGCCACAGGTCCGCTACGACACGCGTCCGCGGATAGAGAAAATCAGCGCCATGGTAAGGGATGGGAGGGAGGGGTAGGATGTCAGATGTTGACGCGAGCGCACCTAACTTTTCCTCTCCCCCTCCCCCCTCCTCCCCCTCCCCCTCCTGCTCCTCCCCCTCCCCCTCCTCCCTTTTCCCCTCCTCCCCTCCCCCTCCTCCCCTCCCCCTTCCTACTCTCTGGCTCGCTCGCCTGCTCGCTCCTCCTCCTCCCCTCCCCCTCCTCCCCCTCCCGCCGCAGCCCGCGTGGCTCCAGGGCCGACGACCGAGCATCGAGCCGTGCGCTCGCGCCCCGATCCTCCGAGCCACTCACAGGCACCCCCCAATGGGCGGCGCCCGCCGCAAGGGGGGAGGAGGAGGAGGAGGAGGAGGAGGAGGAGGAGGAGGAGGAGGAGGAGGAGGAGGAGGAGGAGGAGGAGGAGGAGGAGGAGGAGGAGGAGGAGGAGGAGGAGGAGGGGGGCGGGGGCGCCAGGGGGGCGGGAGGATTGAGGAGAGAGGAGAAGGAGAGAGGAGAGGAGGAGGAGGAGGGAGGAGGAGGAGGAGGAGGAGGAGGAGGAGGAGGAGGAGGAGGAGGAGGAGGAGGAGGAGGAGGAGGAGGAGGAGGAGGAGGGGGGCGGGGGCGCCAGGGGGGCGGGCGTCTGAGAGGGCGGGAGGGGTCCTCTTAGAAAGCAGGGGCCTTCTTGGAAAGGCCCTGTTTGGAAGCTTCCAGGGGCCTCTGAGAAGGCCATCCGCCTTCTGAGAAGCCCTTCGCGGCCTTCTCAGAAGCCCCCCATCCCCCTCGCGCCTCTCAAGTGCTCCGAGATGGGGTCGAAGTAGATGGGGTCAGAGGATCGCGCCGCATCGCCGATGCATCGCCGATGCGGCACGATGTGGAGCTCGATTTGTTTCACGTCGACGTCGCCGACACGCCGCCGGCGTCGCCGATGCATCGCCGATGCATCGCCGATGCATTGGCGATGCGGCGCGACCCTCCGACCCCGGCTGCTCGGACCCTATCTGGGAGGCCTCCGGCCACCTCTTTTCGCGGGCGCCGCCGCCGCGTCCCGCAATGCAGCTGTTCGCGCTCTGCCTCGTCGCGCCGCTGGCCCTGGCGCCCTGGGCGCGGGCGCAGGGGCCGACGCCCGTGGAGAAGGTGATCGAGCTCATGGAGGGCACCCCCGGGAGGGGAAGCGAACTCACGAAGCTCGGGGGACCTGGCCGTCGTCGTCCGCGTCGTCCTCCTCCTCCTCCTCCTCCTCCTCCTCCTCCTCCTCCTCCTCCTCCTCCTCCTCCTCCTCCCCCTCCTCCTCCTCCTCCTCCTCCCCTCCTCCTCCTCCTCCCCTCCTCCTCCTCCTCCTCCTCCTCCTCCTCCTCCTCCTCCTCCTCCTCCTCCCCCTCTACGCTGGGCTCCTCCTCCTCCTCCTCCTCCTCCTCCTCCTCCTCCTCGTTTTCGTCCGTGTCGTCGTCGCTCGGACGTGCGTTTTTACCCTCGGCGGGGACCATCGAGGAGCACCCTGGATCAGATCTGGCCAGAAAAAGGCCCGCTCGAAACCGAAACATAGACGGGCAACAGACGTCCGAGCCATGGCCCCATGGCAAGTGTCGCGCCGCCGTTGGGGCGCCCGTCAGCGTGCTACTCCTTCGCTGCTTGTGCGGAGGCCTGGCGCGCCCTCCACACTGGCATTCTGAGGGCTTTTCCACGGCGGCGTGGCATTGATACCGTGGCTGCTCCCCTTAAGTCGGGCTCGTCCCTCTACAGGAGGAATATTCAAAAGTAGTCAAAAAATCTTGTGTGGACTATTTATTGAGTATTGTTTGACCTTTTTGGAGTGCTGTTTGAGTATTCTTTACTTCTCGTCGAAAATACCCCTGTACGGTAGGTTCGCGTCATGTCGACCGGCGGCGACCCCGACGCCGGCGTTCAACATTGAATGCCGGCGGAGGCCCAGAATCGGTAGATTTGAACGATCTGACGTTTCGGAGACGGCCGATCGTTCAAGGTTGAACGATCCCCGCGGCGTCAAAACCCAACGCCGAAGTCGGCACGACACGAACCTGCCGTAGGGGGACACGCCCAACCTGATGCTCCCCCAGGCATGCTGGCGAAGGGCAAGGAGCCGGGGCAGCGCGAGGGGCGGACGGGCTCAGATGCGGAGGTGTGCGTCGACCCCCCCCCGGTCGCCCACGCATAGGCCGAAGGGAGCGCCCGGTGGCCCCTAGGAGGAGGAGGAGGAGGAGGAGGAGGAGGAGGAGGAGGAGGAGAGGAGGAGGAGGAGGAGGAGGAGGAGGAGGAGGAGGAGGAGGAGGAGGAGGAGGGAGGAGGGGGAGGAGGAGGAGGAGGAGGAGGAGGAGGGAGGAGGAGGAGGAGGAGGAGGAGGAGGGGGGGGCGGCAAAGAGGGGGGTGATTGCTGGGGGGGGGGATAGCATGGCGTGGGCCATGAGTTTTCCCCAGATTTCATGGCGGGCGCCGCTTCTTGTTTCAATACGTCCCCACCCCACCCCCTGGGCCGCGCACCTGCCGCCGGCCATGATTTGCACCCCCCCCCTCTTGGACGCTTGGACGCCCCACTCCTTGCCGCCCCGACATCGGGGGCCTGTCGCCGATCTATCGTATCGTCGATTCCAGGTCGATGCGCTTCCCCCTGAGCCAGTCCCACCCCCTAGCGCTCCCCCGCAGAGGAGGACAAGAAGGCGGAGCAGGTGGGCTACGCTGCCTTCAAGCAGTTCTGCGACGACACTGAGACCGAGACGTCGCGCAACATCGCGGAGGCCGAGATGAAGATCGAGGTCCTGAAGGCCGACATCGAGAAGTACAAGGCCGAGGCCGCGCGCTTGAAGGAGGAGGCCGACCTGCTCGATGGAGACATCGCCGCGTGGACGGGCGACGACAAGGCGGCCACCAAGGTTCGCGACATGGAGAAGGCGGGAGCGGGGTCTATCAATATGTTGCGGTTGGTTGGCTGGCTTGTAAATATATCGTTTGGGCCCCGCCGTATGAGGAATCCTCAAAAGTGCGATGCATTGGCCAGTTGGCTGGTTCTTTGGCTGGTTGGCTGGGCTGGTTGGCCGGTGGGCTGGCTGGTCAGTTCGCCAGTTGGCTGATTGGCTGGTGGGCTGGCCATTTGACTGGTTGGTTGGTACCCGACGTGGCCAAGATTATGACCCTATTCGAGGGTCCCAGGGTTCAAAATCCGTGTAGCAGATTCGTGACAAGAACCCAGTGGCAGGCATGGGGAAGAAATAAGTGTCGCATAGAATCCGCGCGAGAAAACCCTGTGGCAAGAGGAGGGGGTGAATAATGAACCCCCCTGGAAACCGTGTGGTGCCCTCCGTGGCAGGCAGGAAGGAATCAACAAATTCTCCCTGGACCCCTACATGGGGTAATTTACACATTCCTTTTAGAACCTGCCGTGCGAACCCCGAACCCCTGTGGCAGGCAGGGAGGTAATACGCAAGTGCCACATGGAACCTGTGTGAAAACCTTTGTGGCAAGCATGAAAGGAAGAAACATATCTCCCGCAAAACCCGTATGAGAGAACCCCATGCAGCAGGCAGTGGGGAAGTAAGCAAATGTCCAGTAGCTTCCGAGCAAGGGGCGAAGATCTCCTTTCAGGAGCCGTGTGAGATGACCCGTATGGCAGGCAGGGGGGGAATACGCAATCTCCTCTTGGGCCTCCGGCGCCAACCCGATCGGCAGGCAGGGGAAGTGAACAAATCATCGTCGAGCCCCCATGGTAGCTCCCTGTGGCAGGCAGGGTGAAAATAAGCAAGTGTCCTTTTAGAACCCGTGCGAAAAAAGAAAGGCAACAGCAACAGCAGCAGCAACAACAATCACAGCAACAACAATCAGATCATGATTCTTCGCATTTACTGGCACGCGTGTCTTGCTTTCTGTGTTACCCCAACCCTCGATACCCGCTCACTTCGTCTTCGATCGCACCCCCTTTCGGGGGGAATATCTTCCTCGTCGGCCACTGACTGAAGTGAGAGGAGCTCTCGAGCGAGAGCGCCGTTCCTGAGTTCGGGGGCCTCTCTGGCCAGGGGCTCTCGGAATACAGAATGAGAAATATCGAAGGGGGACCCTTGTCGCCGTGTCTGGGCCTCCACCCACTTTCCAGGATTACGAGAAAGTCTCCAGCGAGAGCACCACTCTTGAGTTCGGGGGCCTCTCTGGCCAGGGCCTCTGCGAATACATCTTGAGGAAATATCGAACGAGAGCCCTTGTCGTCGTAGTTGGGCCTCCAACAGTTTGACTAAATCACGAAAAAGTCTCGAGCGAGAGCGCCGTTCCTGACTTCGGGGGCATTCCTGGCCAGGGGGCTCTCGGAGTAGATCGTGAGAAAGTGTCGAGCAGGAGCCCTTGTCGTCGTGGCTGTGCCTCCGCCAACTTGACTGACGTGCGAGGAGGTCTCGAGCGAGAGTACCGTTCCTGAGTTCGGGGGCCTCTCTGGGCAGGGTGTCTCGGAGTAAATTGTTGTGAGGAGATATCGAGCGGGAGCCTTTGTCGTTGTAGCCAGGCCTCCAGAGACACACATTTACAATGAAGCCCGCTCTCGAGCAGGAATTTCGTTTTCAGAGGAGTTGCAGCCTGCGTCGTGCTTTAAAAATGAGTATTCAACAATAATTATAAGTCAAGCGATCCCCATCGAAAACTTCGACGCTTGATCCCGAAGGTGCGAGCGCTCGTTTGAACGGTGTGCGCGGGGCGCGGTGGGCTCGGCCAGTGTTATGTCATTATAGTATGCTATGTTATGGTATGGTGTGTACGCTTTGGTCTGTCATAGCATGCGTTGTTATGCTACGTTGTGCTATGAAATGATAGGTCATGTTATGTGATGATGTGGCATGTTATGGTTTGGTGCGTTCAGTTATGCGTTGTTTTGTTGTGGTATGATTGACTCGTCATGTCATGGAACGAGATTTAAGACTGTTCGCTCTCATCTGCTCGCGTGTCATTCAATATGCAGATCCCAAACCCTGGATACCCGCCCTCTTCGTCTTCGATCGTGCCCCCGCTTGGGGGGTTTATGCATTCCCTGCCACGTGTGGTTGGTGAAGCCCTTGATATCGAAGGGTAGCAGATAACGGGGGAGAATGAGGACGAAGGGATCGGAGGAAGGGAGGGGAGGGGCAAGAAGGAGGGAGGACGATGATTTGCGCTGCGAGTGGCAATTCAGCTTGCGCCATGGCTTGCGCCAGCCATTCCAACACAGGTTAACAATAAGTTTCGCTATGGGTCGCGCCATAAACAGCGCCACGTACCACCCCGTTGAAAAGAACAACTCTTGGATACCCACACGGGGGGACGTACAGCTGCGAACTGGTGAAACAAATTTCGTGGAACCCTGAAAAGAAGCGGGATATTGGGAGAGCGACGAAAGGCAGCAATGGGGCCACGAAGGGCATACATGTGGGGCCACAACGGGCGCGAACGGGCGGGGGCCACGAAGGGCATGCGCATAGGGGGCCGCAGAGGGCAGCGACGGGGCCACTGAGGACAGAAACGGGGCCACGAAGGGCAGAGAGGGGGGCCACGAAGGGCGACAGCGGGGCCACGAAGGGCATGCATATGGAGCCACGACGGGCGCGAACGAGCGGGGGCCACGTAGGGCGTGCGTATATTGGGCCAGAATGGGCGACAGCGGGGCCACTGAGTGCAGAAAATGGGCCACGAAGGGCAGCGAGGGGGCCACGAAGGGCGACAGCGGGGCGACGAAGGGCATGCATATGGGGCCACGAAGGGCGCGAGCGAGCGGGGACCACGAAGGGCATTCAATCCGGGGCCGCAGAGGGCAGCGACGGGGCCACTGAGGGCAGCACCAGGGCCACGAAGGACAGCGAAGGGGCCACAAAGGGCGACAGCGGGGCCACGAAGGGCATGCATATGGGGCCACGACGGGCGCGAGCGAGCTGGGGCCACGTAGGGCATTCGTATATGGGGCCACGAAGGGCAGCGAGAGGGCCACGATGGACGACAGCGAGGCTACGAAGGGCATGCGTATGGTTGCGAGGAAGTCCAAAGCGACAGCGCGATTCTCTAATAAACCGTGAGGAAGTATCAGGCGGGAGCCGCGATTCGGTGGCAAATTGCAAGGAAATCCTGAGCGAAAGCGCGATTTTTCAATAAATTGTGAGGAAGTATCAGGCGGGAGCCGTTGTTGGCGCGGGCCACGACGAGCGCGAACGAGCGGAGGCCCCGAAGGGCATACGTATAGGGGGCCGCAGAGGGCAGCGACGGAGCCGCTGAGGGCAGAAACGGGGCCACGAAGGGCAGAGAGGGGGGCCGCAAAGAGCGACAGCGGGGCCACGAAGGGCATGCACATGGGGCCACGACGGGCGCGAACGAGCGGGGGCCACGAAGGGAAGACATATATGGGGCCAGAAAAGGCGACAGCGGGGCCACTGAGCGCAGAAAGTGGGCCACGAAGGGCAGCGAGGAAGCCACGAATGGCGACAGCGGGGCGACAAAGCACATGCGTATGGGACCACGAAGGGCGCGAGCGAGCGGGGGGCACGAAGGGCAATCAACCCGGGGCCACAGAGGGCAGTGACGGGGCCGCTGAGGGCAGAAACGGTGCCATGAAGGGCAGCGAAGGGGGCCACGAAGGGCGACAGCGGGGCCACGAAGGGCATGCACATGGTGCTACAACGGGCGCGAACGAGCGGGGGCCACGAAGGGCATTCGTATATGGGGCCACAAGGGCGACAGCGGGGCCACTGAGCGCAGAAAGTGGGCCACGAAGGGCAGCGAGAGGGCCACAAAGGGCGACAGCGGGGCTACGAAGGGCATGCGTATGGGGCCACGACGGGCGACTGCGAGCGGGGGCCACGAAGGGCGTATAATGCGGGGCCACAATGGCCAGCGACGGGGCCACTGAGGGCAGCAACGGGGCCACGAAGGGCAGCGAGCGAAGGCGACCGCGGAACCAGCACGGGCAGCGAGGGCCATCGAAGGCGGGCGATAGGCAGCGAGCGGCGACTGCTGACCCTAACGGGCTGGTCGGGCGGGCGGGCCCAGACGGGCGGGTCGAGCGGGCGAGTCGTTGAAGCGTAATTTTTGCTTTAACCGCCAGGCAATATGTAGCGGGAGCGCGTTTCCTGAGTGTCGGGGAGCGGCATGTGAATAAATTGTGAGGAAGTATCAGGCGGGAGCCGCGATTCGGTGGTAAGTTGCGAGGAAGTCCCAAGCGAGAGCGCGATTGCGATTCTTCAATAAAGTGTTAGGAAGTATCAAGCGGGAGCCGCAATTTGGCGGTAAATTGCAAGGAAGTCCCAAGCGAAAGCGCGATTCTTCAATAACTTGTGAGGAAGTATCAGGCGGGAGCCGTTGTTGTTGTAAACTGGGGGCCGACAACACAGTTTGGCCCTCAAGATTTTCTTTGGTAAAAAAGGTGCGAGCCCCGGGAAGGGCATTTCAATCGACAAAAACAATGTGCACCGGACGGGGGGAATCAACAATCGTTTTTTTTCGGAAATGGGGGTTCAACAACAGCAGCAGCAGCAGCAACAATAACATCGACAGCAACAGCAACAGCATCAACAACAGCAGCAACAAAACAACAATAGCAGCAACAACAACAACAACAACAGCAGCAATAACAACAAAACAAGCAACAATAAACAAAAGAAACAACAGGGAGTCAATGAGCACATCTCGCGTACAATTCGTAGAAGAACCCCTGTGGCAGGCAGGGGTGGTCGGGCTGGTCGGGCGGGCGCGACATTAAAGCGGGCGGGCGGGCTCCAAATAAGCGAGCGGGCGGACCATAGCGGGCGGCGCGGACCAAAACGGGCGGGCCGGATGGACCCTGACTGGCAGGTCGAGCGGGCGGACCCCAACGGGCAGGTCGGGAGGGCGAGACACTAAAGCGGGCGGGCGAGTTCTCAAGCAGGCGACCAGAGGGATCTAAGGTCGGGCGGGTTGGACTGGCGGGACGGACGAACCTGAACGGGCGCGTCGGACGGACGGGCCCTGATGGGCTTGTCGGGCGGGCCGGGCAGGCGGGGCATTCAAGCGGACGGCATACAAGCGGGCGGGCATTTAAGCGGACTCTAACGAGCGGGCAGAACGCTCGAGCGGGCGAACGGGCGGGCCCTAGGACGGGCGGACCCTGACGAGCGGGTCGGGCGGGCGTGACCTTCAGGCGGGCGGGCGGGCTGTCAAGCAAGCAAGCAGGACCCTGACTGGCGGGTCTGGCGGTTGGGCGGGCGACAGGGGGTCAGTTAATGCGGACCGCGAGTCTTCAAGCAAGCGGGCGGGCGGACCCTATTATTGAGCGGACCCGGCGGGCGGGCCGTAACGGGCGGGTCGGGCCGGCTGCGCAGGCGGGCCCTGACGAGCGGGTCGGGCGGGCGGACCTCAGCCAGCGGGTCGGGCGGGCGGGGCACGGAAGCGGGCCAGCGGCTTTTCAAGCAAGCGTTCGGGCGGGCCCCAACGGGCGGGCGGACCCTGACGGGGGCGGATCGAATTAGCTCTAACGGACGTGCCGGGCCGGCAGGGCATAAAGTGAACGGGCGGGATGGGTTGGCGGGACACAGAGGGAAAGCGGGTAGGCCTTGACGGACGAACCGGATGGGCGGACGCCAACAGGCGGGTCGGGCACGCGGGTGGCGACGACGACGACGACGACAAGTGACGGACGGCAAGGAGAGACGAGGCAAAGCAACGGCGGCGACGGTGACGACGACGGCGACGATGACAACGACGAGTGACCACGACGACGATGATTGACGAAGACGAGTGAGAAGGGACGGCAAAGAACAACGACGACGTCAACGAGTGAAGGGGACGACGAGTGATATGAAGACGAGCGACGACGATGGCTACGACTATGAGCGGCGACTGCATGTAATCACGTGTACAACGAGTGACGACGACGATTGAAATTGACGAGTGCCGAGCGACGACGACAAGTTGCAACAACGTCGACGAGTGAAGAGGGCGTTGAGTGACGACGAACGACGACGACCGCCAGCGGTGACCATGTCGACAACGGGTGACGGCGACGATGACGACGACCAGTGAAGGCGACAACAACGACGAGCCACGACGACAACGAAGAGGCACGAAGACAGCCACGACGACTACGACGGCGAGTGATTGCGACGACGACGACGACGACGACGACGACGACGACGACGACGACGACGACAAGGACCACAAGGATCAGCCCAGCGGAGGGCCCACCCCTGCGCGGATGCAAGCAGCCGGAGAGCGAGAGAGAGCGCGAAGAGCGCAGGCCCGAGACGCCGGGCCTCTGGAGAGGCCGCCGCGTCCCGCGTTTCCCGGGACCCGGCGCCTGACGTCCGGCGCAGGAGGCCCGGCACCCGGCCCAGGGCCCAGGAAGCCAGGGCTCCGTCCTCCTCCTCCTCCTCCTCCTCCTCCTCCTCCTCCTCCTCCTCCTCCTCCGTCCTCCTCCTCCTCCTCCTCCTCGTCCTCCTCCTCCTCCTCCTCTTCCTCCTCCTCCTCCTCCTCCTCCTCCTCCTCCTCGTCCTCCTCCTCCTCCTCCTCCTCCTCCTCCTCCTCTCCTCTTCCTCTTCCTCCTCCTCCTCCTCGTCCTCCTCCTCCTCCTCCTCCTCCTCCTCCTCCTCCTCCTCCTCGTCCTCCTCCTCCTCCTCCTCCTCCTTCCGCATCGAGGCCTCCCGGATGGGCTCCGAGTAGACAGGGTCGATGGGTTGCGCCGCATCGCCGGTGCATCGGCGATGCGGTTCGATGGTGGAGCCCGATGTTCTCCACGTCGACGGCGCCGATGCACCGCGGACGCCGACGATGCATCGCCCGTACATCACCGATGCATCGCCAGTGCATCGCCGATGCTTTATCGATGCGGCGCGATCCTCCGACCCCATCTACTTCAACCCCATCCAGGAGGCCTCTACTGCAGCTTCCAGCCGGAGAGACCGGAGAGAGGGAGGGAGGGAGGGAGGGAGTGTCCTGACCCCCGGCTGCTGTTGTCCTCTCGCGGGCGTGCCAGAAGCCCTGGTGCATCGAGCAGTCCCCGATTGCGGGCCCTGGGCCCAGTAAAACGACGCGAAGATCGGGACAAAGTCGGATCGGGATAACTCGAAATCTCTGAGAATCAGCGGGTTTGGAGGATGTATTGGGCGCCGCGGCCGCTCCACAGCGTTCCGGAACGCTCTGAAAGCGCTCCAGAACGCTATGGAGCGATTTATCCCGATCCTAGCCCTGTTTTATGCGGGCCCTGGGCCCAGGGGCCTCGCGTCCACCGGCGCATTTCGGCACACCCGTCGCGCGGATCGCGCGCCCTGGGGAGCCTGGTGACTCCCTCCAACCCTGAGGGAGACATCTTCTTGACTGGCAGTCTTGAATCATCTGCAGGGCCCAGAGAGGGACGGAATCGTGGCCCGGGGGCCCGGGAAGGCCGCCTACGACGAATTGCACCAGGACTACTCGGAGTCCGTCTCCGCGCTGCAGCGAGCCATCGAGGTGCTGAAGGCCAAGGCGCACGATCTGCCGCAGGCGGACCTGGCGCAGGTCTCAGCCCTGCAGGAGCACTGGCCTCCGGAAATGGGGCCGAAGCGGGTGTCGTGTCGGAGGATCGCCGATGCATCGGAGAGGCGGCTCGATGCCCAGACCCCCGACGTCGTGATTTTTTCATGACGTCGACCCCCAGAGGTCTGGACCCTTTCCCCAGGACCGGTTTTTCATCCTGAGTCGTTTTTGACGCTCCCGCGGCCCGGTGAGGACCTCCGGAGGGCAAAAATAGCGAAAAACCTTCCGTCGTGATTTTTTCACGACGCGAGGGGGTCTGGATGTGGAGCCCGATTCTCTCCGCGCCGACGACGTCGATGCATCGCCGACGGACCGACGGCGCCGATGCATCGGCGGTGCGTCGGCGGTGCGGCCCTCCGACCCCATCTGCCGGGGCCCTGTTTGCAAGGGAGGCCCAGCATTAAGTCGGGCGTGTCCCTCTACAGGGGGAATATTCAAAAATAGTAATTATATATAGTCTGGGGACATTTGTTTTACTTTTTTTGAGTATTTAGGGGGGTGTGTTTGCTAGTATTCTGCATTCTTCGCCCAAAATCCCCCTGTATGGGGGACACGCCCGACTTACGCCCAGCAGGAGAGGAGGCTGATCCCCGAAGCGTCCAGGCGGGCCCTCGCCGCCTTCCTCCAGGAGGGCCAGGCTCAGGAGGGAGAAAAACACACAGACACAATTCATCGTCGATTCCCCCGAAAATTTGGGAAAATATAGAGGGGAGGGGAAGACAGAAACCCAGAAAATATAGAAAAATACGGGGGACCCTGTTATTTGTGTCTATTTATTTGTGTGTCCCAGGGCCCCTTCACAGGCCCCGACGGCGCCGGACGCCATGGGCTACGAGTTCCACGCCCACGGCATCATCTCGGGCCGAACGAAAGGGGGGGATAGGGCAAGGGGGGGGGGTACGAAATCTGCTGCATGCAGCTGGTTTCGGCCCCTCCGCCTGGCCCAGTCCTCGATACATGGGCGCCTCCCGGCGCCGGCAGGCGCCGGGAAAGTCAGCTACGTGAGCTGATTCTCAACCCCGCTTTTGCGATCCCCCCCTCTCGCCCGGCCCGATCATCGAGATGCTGGAGAAGCTCCTCGACAAGTTCCAGGGCGAGCGCACCAGCATCGAGAACCAGGAGAGGACCAGCGCACACGAGTTCGACATCCTCGTCAAGGACCTCGCCGCCCAGATCAACAACGCCAAGGATTATGATGTTCCAACCTACTTTAGCAGCCTTGATCACCAGAAACAATTTCGAGCACCCGGAAAAATACCGGAACTCGAGGGTTTTCACGTGTCGGGCCTTGGGAGACACTCGTCCGACACTGTTTCGATACTATTTCGACACTCTTCCGGATGCCCGATATTATTTCTGGGATGTAGTCCTTAAGTACGATGGGAGCAACATAAGCCAAGGAGCGCCTGAGCGTGATCGTGCCCGCTCGGGCCAAGCTCCTGGAGGACGCAGCTGCCGCGCAGGCAGAGATGGAGGAGACGATGGCCACGCGTGACGAGGACAAGAAGTACCTCGCCAACCTGCAGGCAACCTGCGCGGCGAAGGGTGACCAGTTCGAGTCGCGCCAGCAGCTGCGCGCGGAGGAGATAGTGGCCATCGAGAAGGCCATCGAGATCATCCGGGGCGAGACCGTCAAGGGGTACGCGGAGAAGCACCTCCCCACGCTCGCGCAGACCCTGGGCGGCGGGCACTCCCTGGCGGCCTTCCGCTCCAACGTGCAGGCCCCGCAGGCCCAGAAGCGGGTGGCCGACTTCTTGCGGCGCCAGGCCGGCAGGACGGGCAGCCGGGTGCTGTCCATGCTCGCCACGCGCGTGGAGGCGGACCCGTTCGGCAAGGTCAAGCAGATGATGCTTCTCGCTTCGCGGGGTGCACGTCCTGCCTCTGCGCATCCCCCGCGGCCCTCCTCCCTCCGCCAACGCCTCAACCTTTCTCCTCTCTGCCCCTGCTCCGCCCTCATTTTCTCCCCCCGCATTCGTCTCCCCGTCCTCCTCCGCGTTGTTCCCCTCCCCCGGGCCCCTCCCCATGTCCTGGCTCCCTGCAGCTCTCATGTGGCCCTCAGGGGCCGTCTTGGGGCTCTCTTGGGGCACTCTTGGGTGCATCTGTGGGTCCGCTTGGAGCATCTTTGGGGCTCTTTGGGCACTCTAGGGATCCTCTGGGGGCAGTTTGGCCATATTGGAGCCCTCTTTGGCAGTCTTGGGCCCTTGTGGGGCCGGGGCCGCATTTGGAATGTCCTAGGCTGTCGTGGGGCTTTATTCGGGCCTCACTGGACCATTTTGGGACCCCATTTGGCTCCCTCGAGGTCCTCTTGCAACCATTTCGAGCCGAGACAGTGGGAATTGGACAACACATACAAAACAAATGTTCTGTTGTTCGAGAGTGATTTTGGCCATCTGGGGATCATCCTGTCCCACTCTGTCTTCTCGGGCTGGGTGAGGGATTCATTGAAGCCCTCTTGGAACGTCTTTCAGGCCTCTTGGGGGGCCTCTTCGGCTCTTCGGGGGCGTCTCGGGCCCTCTGGATGCCATCTTGTCGCCCTCTCGTCTGGTGTCTTGGGACGGCTTGCTGACCTCTTGTGCAGTCTTCGGGGTCCTTCCCGAAGTCCTCTTGGGAATCCCGGCAAAAAGGTCTGGAGACCAGCTTCAGCAACAAACAGAATTTGACGATCCCGGTGAGGACCCCAAACAGTGAATGTGTGCAAACTATGTGAGGCGCTCCAGAATGGGGCTTGACGGCCGATGATCCAAGGAGTTGCCATCTCTTCCTCGGCGGAAGGCTGGTGGAAGGCGGCGGAAGTACAAAGTGGCCCCCCGAGAGATGGAAACGTTTTCGGGTTCAGGGTGCCGGGGATTCGCCATATGACACACTGAAGTTGACGATCCCCGTGTGGACCCCGAACAGCGCGCGTGTGTGTGTGTAAAGTGTGTGGCGCAGTGCAGACAAAAGCAAGAGCAGCACAAGGCAGGGCGGCAACCAGGGCGGGGACGCCCACGAGCCGAGCTGTCCGGAGGTGACGGCCAGGGGGGCGGACCGTCCGGGGGGGGGCGTCCAAGGGGCCGAACATTTGGAACTCGGGGCCAGCTTGTCTTGGCATCGCTCGGACGTGTGCACTTTTTGTCGGCGAGGGCCATCGACGCGCATCCTGGATCATCGAGCAATAAAAACAAAGACGGGTGCGAAACCGAGAAATGCAGGAGGAATGGGCGTCCGCGCGATGGCAAGTTCTACAAGAGAAGCAAGGAGCCCAGGGTGCAGGCACCGTTTGGGACAGTTGACGGTCTGCGGCCGCTCTGAGAGCCACTCGTGCACAGTGGAAACCCATGCCAAGAAACACCCTGTTTGCCTCCAGGGTGCCCTGGGTTTCTTGGGTTTCGATGGTTTTGCTGTGGAGAGCGTGACGTTCCCACCAAAAAATCAATGGACATCCTGGGGTCTCAGGGTCGGGTTTCTTGTGGAAGGTTTCTTGTGGTCGAGCTCCTACTGTACAAGAGAAGCCCGAAACATAGGGTGCCGGCACCGTTTGGGGAGTTTGACGGTCTGCGCCGCTCTTGGAGCCGCTCGTGCATTTTGGGGGGCCTCTGTTGGCGACCAGTGGGGCTCCTTTGGGGACCGCCTGCAGCGCCTTGGGAGCCTTGGGAACTTCCTGGGCCCGCGAGACAAGCTGGGAGGTCTTGAGCCGTGTCTGGAACCACCTGACACCCCCTCGCGCATCCCCTCCAGACCGGCAAACCCGACTCCCGCTGGACCAGTTTGGGGAGGGGGAGTGATCTCACATGCATAGGTCACCCTTGAGGGGTCGGCGAATCAAGGACCTCATCACCCGGCTGATGGAGGAAGCTTCGGACGAGGCGGAACACAAGAGCTGGTGCGATTCCGAGTTGTCCACCAACGAGCAGACCCGGAAGGAGAAGACAGCGCAGGTCGAGACCCTCCATGCGGAGAAGGACCAGCTGGAGACTTCCATCGCCAAGTTGGCTTCGGAGGTTGCCTCGCTCACCGAGCAAATCGCTGAGCTGGACAAGGCCATGGCCGAGGCTACCGAGCTGCGCACGGCGGAAAAGGCGAAGAACGAGGAGACCATCGACGAGGCCCAGCAGGCCCAGAAGGCCGTCGCACGGGCACTCGTCATACTGAAGGACCTCGGGCGACGAGGATCCTGCCCCTGCACCGAGCCTGGCCGGGCCCCTCCTGGCCCCGGGACCGGTGCAGGGGCCTCCATTGCCGAGCCAGCAGGGCGCACGCACCGATCCCGGGCCCAGCATATGGGCCAGTCCAGGGCCGGCGCGGGTGCCCACGCGCCCCCCCTTTTGCCTTGCCTCTACACAGGCCTGGCATCGCTCGGACATGTGTGTTTTTCTCTGGGCGAGGACCCTTGAAGGCCATCCTGGACCATCGAGCAAAAAACGCGCGCACGGAACCGACAAATGCACGGGAAATGGACGTCCGAGCGACGGCAAGTGCCTCTTTTAGGAGTTCTACGCCAAGGCCGCCGAGGCCACGGCGCTCGTGCAGCAGGAGCCCCTGGGCCGGGTGGCCCCCCCACGCAACGCGGACATCCCCGAGATGTACAAGGATGCCTACAGGGGCATGGGCGGCGAGGCGGGAGGCGTCGTCGGCATGCTCGAGGTGATAGAGACGGACTTCGCCCGCCTGGAGGCGGACACCAAGGCAGCGGAGGCGGCGGCGCAGAAGGAGTACGACGAGTTCATGGCCGACTCCAAGGCGGACAAGGCCGCCAAGGAGCTGGAGGTCGAGAACAAGAACTTCAAGAAGCAGGACGAGGAGCAGGCCCTCGTGGTCTGCACGAAGAACCTGGAGGGGACCCAGAAGGAGCTCACCGCCTCCCTGGAGTATTTCGACAAGCTGAAGCCGTCTTGCGTAGAGGTCGGCGTGAGCTACGAGGAGCGTGTGGAGCGCCGCAAGGAGGAGATCGCCTCTCTGACAGAGGCGCTTAAGATCCTGAGCGGCGAGGACATCGAGTGAGCGGGCAGCACGGCGCCAGGGCCCCTTCGGGCGCCTCTAGGAGGTGGGGGGATTGTCAGCCCAAAGCAATATTGAGGAAAAGATCTGTCCCAGGGGTGTCCCGCGGGTGTCCCGCCGGTATCCTGTCTGTGTCCCGTCGGTGTCCCGTCGGTGTCCCGCAGCGCGATCAATACTGAGATCGATAGTGATACCGATAATGAGATCGATCGAGTGAGATCGATACTGAGGTCGATCGAGTGAGATCGATAGTGAGAGCGATAGTGAGATCGACAGTCAGATCGATAGCGAGATCGACAGTGAGATCGATGGTGAGATCGATCGCGAGATCGATAGTGAGATCGATGGTGAGATCGATCGCGAGATCGATAGTGAGATCGATAGTGAGATCGATAGTGAGATCGATAGTGAGAGGGATAGTGAGATCGATAGTGAATAGATTATGGGATCGATCGAGTAAGATCGATCGTGAAGTCGATTGAGTGAGACGTGGTCCCCCCCGCCCCCCGAACCTCCTTATCACCCAAAGGGTGGTCGTATAGGTAAGAGCAGGGCCGGTCCCTGCTAAGAAGCCCCCCCGCCTGCGTAGAATGCCGCCCTCCTCGCCATGCCCCCTCCTCGTCGTCCGCCCCCTCGTGTTCCACTTGGTTGTCTCCCCCCCCGCGCCCCCCCAGACGCATCATGTCAGGTAAGAATCGGTTCACTGCCGACTCGGCCAGTCCAGAGCAGAGGAGGCACGTAGCTGTCGCGCAATGCATTACTATAGGCGAGTTACAACATGAGACGAGTCATTGCAGACAATGGGCGCCGGCAGTGAGAGGAAGCGCGCAGCTGTGCCCCATCAGTTGCTGGAAGAGTAAGACGACGAGTAAGGCGAGGACGAGGACGAGGAGTGAGCTCAGGGATGGCTTACATTCTGACGCTCTGTGTTGACATGCGCATCGCGCAGGGCATTTAGTTGGCGGAATACACGCCTCGGATCCACCCACGTGGAAGGCACGCGCAGTCTGTGTGGCATAGCGGGTGTATCGCTGACCAGGCATGGCAGGATTTGCCAGGCCCGTATTTGGCGTGTCATGGTGGTCACATGACATGGACCACCACCGGTAGTTATGATGTTAGTAGTGATGTGATATTTTGCAAGCGTGAGCCGGAAGCAGTGAGTTCGTGACCTCTGGATGTGCAATCCATGTGAGGCAATACACGTTGTGCATGCGATGAGGTGCAAGCTACGTGTTGCAATATACACTGCGCAAGCTTCGTGGGCAAGCAATGAGATGCACTCCGTATGACACAATATATGTGTAGATTTATATGGTACAATGCAAGTTTAGAATAAATGTGGTGCCATCGATGTGTGCACCCAGAAACGCCCAGCCACCCACTCGGCGCCCACAAGGCGCCCACGGTCCACCAGACTACTACGACTAATACGGCGCCCACAAGGCGCCCACGGCCGACTACTACTACTACTACTACTACTACTACTACTACTACTACTACTACTCCTACTCCTACTCCTACTCCTACTCCTACTACTACTTCTCTTACTACTACTACTACTACTACTACTACCACCACTACTACTATTACTACGACGACGACGACGACGACGACGACGACGACGACGACGACTGCTACTACTACTACTACAACGATTACCGGTACTACTACTACTACTACTACTACTACTACTACTACTACTACTACTACTACTCTTACGACTACTACTACTACTACTACTACTACTACTACTACTACTACTACTACTACTACTACTACTACTACTACTACTACTACTACTACTACTACTACTACTACTACTACTACTACTACTACTACTACTACTACTACTACTACT
>CAUYUJ010001079.1:100159-105463 GCA_963575745.1 Prorocentrum cordatum
CACTAACTACTACTACAACACACAACTACTACTACTACACTACTAACTACTACTAAAACTACTACTACTACTGAACCACTACCACAACAATCACTATCACAACTACTATTCTACCTACAACTTACCTACTACTACTACTACTACTACTACTACTACTACTACTACTACTACTACTACTACTACTACTACTACTACTACTACTACTACTACTACTACTACTACTACTACTACTACTACTACTACTACTACTACTACTACTACTACTACTACTACTACTACGACTACTACTGCCTACCCCTCAGGATTCCATTACATTTCCTTTGGATTCGGCAGGATTCATTGGCATTCCTTTGGATTCTATTGGACATCCCAAGATTCCACGAGATCTCAGTGGATTCCTTCGGATTCGTACATATTCCCCAGGACTTCTCAGGGTGCATCGTGGTTTCTTGGGGCCTGCGTCGGTTCCTTCGGATCTCCCAAGGTTCCCTTTCTCTCCGAAGGGGAATTTGATGGTTTAGCAGACGGATCTCCCCAAAAGGGCCGGTGGGACTATTTCTTGTGATCCCAGTCCGTGCTTTGAAAGCCACCCAAGTAGACTGCATCGCCTTGGTATTGAGTCGATTCGCCGCCAGGCCCATACATTTGAACCTCACACCAGATCCCCAACAATGTTCTAAACACGGCTGGACGCAGCTTGAAAAATTGGTCATGGGCCTTGCCGAGTCATTAAATAGCGACCGAGCCTGGAGGACACGGCCGGCCGAGGCCTCCTAGGGTTTTCCGAAGACGCCGACGGCATTAGAGGGCCTTCGAGGGCCGCCGAGCCCGCGAAGGGCTTCCACAGGCCTCCGAAGGCCTCCGAAGGCTTCCGAGGGCCTTAGGAAGCTTCCGAGGAATTCAATAGGAAAGGGTCGAGTCCCAGCCGCCGGAGGAATTCCTTAATCATCGATTTGTTTTTGAATCCGAATTCAATAGGAGATGGTGGAGTCCCAGCCTCCAGAGGAATTCATGAATAATCTATTTGGTTTTTGAATGGATTTCAGTAGGAAAGGGTCGAGTCCCAACCGAAAGAGGAATTCCTTAATAATCGATTTGCTTCCGAATAGGAATTCAATCGGAAACGTTCGAGTCTCAGCCTCCGGAGGAATTCCTTAATAATCGATTTGTTTTTGAATGGGAATTCAAGAGGAAACGGTCGAGTTCCAGCCTCCAGAGGAATTGATTAATAATCTATTTGTGTTTGAGTAGGAATTCAATCGGAAACTGTCGAGTCCCAGCCTCCAGAGGAGTTCCTGAATAATCCATTTGCTTTCGAATGGGAATTAAATCGGAAACTGTCGTGTCCCAGCCTCCAGAGGGGTTCCTGAATAATCCATTTGTTTTCGAATGGGAATTCAATCGGAAACGGTCGAGTCCCAGCCTCCAGAGGAATTTCTTTATAATCTATTTGTTTTTGAATAGGACTTCAATAGGAAATGGTCGTGTCCCAGCCTCCAGAGGAATTCCTTAATAATCCATTTGTTTTTGAAAAGGATCTCAATAAGAGATGGTCGAGTCCCAGCCTCCAGAGGATTTTTTAGTAATGCATTTGTTTTTGAATTTGATTTCAATAGGAAACATGCCTAATAAGAGTATGATTTGTTTGTTTCGCCGGCGTCGTTCCCGAACCCAAAACCCAAACCCTGACCCTTTGTCATTCATTTTAACTTGGTAACACAGACTACGTTTAGCCCTACCACTACTACTACTACTACTACTACTACTACTACTACTACTACTACTACTACTACTACTACTACTAACGACTACTACTACTACTACTACTACTACTACTACTACTACTACTACTACTACTACGACTACTACTACTACTACTACTACTACTACTACTACTGCTACTACTACTACTACTACTACTACTACTACTACTACTAATACGACTACTACTATACTTACTACTACCACTACTACTCTACTACTAACTACGACTGCTACTAGTGTAACTACTACTCCTGCTTACTACTACTACTACTACTACTACTACTACGACTACTACTACTACGACTAAACTGCTTTACTACTGATCTACTAGACTACTACTACTACTACTACTACTACTACTACTACTACTACTACTACTACTACTACTATTTACTACCACTACGACGACTACTACTACTACTACTACTACTACTACTACTGCGACTACTACTACTACTACTACTACTACTACTGCGACTACTACTACTACTACTACTCCTACTACTACTAGTAGTACTACCACTTCTACCACTACGACTACACCAACTACTACTACTACTACTACTACTACTACTACTACTACTACCACTACCACTACCACTGCTACTGCGACTACTACCACGACCACGACTACGACTACTTCTACGACTACGTTTACCAGTATTACTACTACTACTAGTAATAATAATAGTATTACTACTACTATACTATCACTACTACCACTACTACTAATATGATTACCACTACTACCACTACTACTGCTACAATTATCACAAGTATTACTAATTCTACTACTACTACTACTACTACTACTACTACTACTATTACTACTACTACTACTACTACTACTACTACCATTACTATTATTAGTACTAGTAGTAGTAGTATTGATATTACTAGTACTACTACGACTACTACTACTACTATTACTACTACTACTACTACTACTACTACTACTACTACGGCTACGACTACGACTACGACTACTATTACTGCTACTGCTACTGCTATTGCTACTACTATTGCGACTGCAACTACTATTATTACTACGACATTGCGATTTATAGTCCTGCTCCTACGACAACTAATAACTACTACTACTACTACTACTACTACTATGATTACTACCACTACTACTACTACTATTACTACTACTACTACTACTTCTACTACGACTACTACTACTACTATTACTACTACTACTACTATTACTATTACTACTACTACTACTACTACTACTGCTGCTACTACTGCTACTGCTACTACTACTACTACTACTACTACTACTACTACTACTTCTACGACGACGACTACTACGACTACTACTACCACTATTATTACGATTACTGCTACCACGACAACGAATACGACCACGACGACGACTACTACTACTACTACCAACACTACTAATGCTACCACTACTACTACTACTACTACTACTTCTACTACTACTACTACTACTACTACTACTACTCCTACTCCTACTCCTACTCCCACTCCTACTACCACTAGTAGTAGTAGTACTACGACTACTACAACTACTACTACTACTATTGCCTCTACTACTACTACTGCTACTACTACTACTACTACTACTACGGCTACTACTACGACAGCTATCACTACGACGACTACTACGACGCCGTACTATCTATTACTGCTACGCTACAATTTTCTACTACTACTATCTACTATAACTACCACAAAACTACTCCAACTAGTAACTTAGTACTAGTACTTGTACTAGTACTAGTACTACTTCTACTACCACTACTAACGTTCTATCACGATAATATACTACTACTACTAATACTACTACTACTACCACGAATACTATGACTAGCATTTCTATTACCTGAGAACTACTACGAACTACGACTACTGTGGTACTAAGAGCATTGCGATTATTAACTACTACCACTACTAACGACTACATTACTACTAACGGACTACTCACCACCACTACTACTACTACTACTGGACGACTAGTTACTACTACTACTACTACTACTACTACTACTACTACTACTACTACTACCACTACTACTACCTACACTTCGACTCTACTACTACTACGACTACTACTACTCCTACGACTGTCACTACTTCTACTATTACTACTAGTTCTACTACTACTACTACTACTACTACTACTACTACTACTACTACTTCTACCTACTACTACTACTACTACTACTACTACTACTACTACTACTACTACTACTACTACTACTACTACTACTTCTACGACTGCCACTATTTACTACTACGACTATTACTACTACTACTACTACTACTACTACTACTACTACTACTACTACTACTACTACGACTACTACTACTACTACTACTACTACTACTTCTACCTACTACTACTACTACTACTACTACTACTACTACTACTACGACTACTACTCTCCTTCGCGCACAGTCGGGGCCCTGGAGAAGGAACCCTTTTGGTTGGGGAGGGGCTCCGCGTTCCTTAGGTGTTTCACAGCTCGCCTCCGGTTTTCCGTATGCCTTCGATGGGAAATCGAAGTTTGGCTTATGGAAAAAAGGGGCCTCGTTCCTTATTTAGGGTTCCTTAGGTCAAGGCCCCGATTGTGTGCCCCCTCCGTTGTTGCCACCGTCGCCGTCCTCCCCCGACCCTTCCGCTCTGCCACCCCTCCTCCCCGATCCCTCCTTTCGGCGGCGAGCGAGGGGGGGAGGTGAGAAGAGGCAGGCCTTCTCAGAAGGCTCGGAAGTCCCCTGGCCTTCTGAGACGTTTTCTAAGCCTTCCCCGAAGACCCCCCAAAAAAACCTTTCAGAAGTCAGAGCGTGAATTACCTACCCCGCTTTCGCTTCCACGCAAAACCAAGTCATACCACGCGCCTCCTCGTCAAGCGGCCTGACCAGTACAGGCCGTAGTTTGGCGTCGCTTGGTATCCCTTGGAAGCGAGGGCGGTCAAAAGCGAGGTAGGTTTGTTTGCCCCCTAAGAAGGCCGGAGGCCTTCTGAGAAGCTCCGCCGCCTTCGTAGAAGGCCTTTTCCTTCTCACTTCCCCCCCGCGATCGCCGCCGACCCTCTCCCGCCCTCGCCACGTCCTTGCCATCGTTCACCCCCTTCGGCGCCACCCGAGGCCACGAGCCCTCCAGGGACCGATCCCTACGACTGCGAGGAGGACCTGGACGAGTGGGAGGTCACTTGGAAAACGGGCAAGAAGGACCAGTCCCCAGCGTCCCGCCCCCATGAGGAGAAGGAGGAGAAGGAGAGGGGAAGGAGAAGAAGGAAGAGGAAGAGGAGGAGGAGGAGGAGGAGGGCGGGGGGAGGAGGAAGAGAAAGGAGGGAGAACGAGAAGGGTGTGAGACGAAGTCATGACATGCGTTTCTGCCCAGCGGCCTTCGGGGGAGCCAGGGAAGTCCAGGATAATGATGAGCACCACGAGAAGGAGGAGGAGGAGGAGGAGGAGGAGGAGGAGGTGGAGGAGGAGGAGGAGGAGAAGGGGAGGAGGAGGGAAAAAGGAGGAGGAGGAGATGGAGGAGGAGGAGGAGGAGGAGGAGGA
>CAUYUJ010001080.1:0-50000 GCA_963575745.1 Prorocentrum cordatum
CCTCCTCATCCTCTCCTCCCTCCTCCTCCTCCTCCTCCTCCTCCTCCTCCTCCTCCTGCGACGACGGCGACGGCGGCGACGCCAGCCTCGGCGGCGACAGCGGTGCAGACAGCGGCGGCGACAGCGGCAGTGCAGATACCGCTTCCCTGCCCTCGTTTTCGCCTTTTCTGGGCCCCTTCTGGGAGGCCTCCGCCACGGCTGGATTCGCAGCGAAATCCTGGCCAGAGCGCGCCTCAGGAGAGGTCTGGTGAGCAGCGGTATCGGTACCTTTGGGAGTCCCGAGGAACCGCATGCTTGCCGCGCGGCTGCGCGGACCCTCTGGCGCGCCGAAGGAATGGACATTTCGGATGCCCAGAGATTGACACCGACACCAACATCGGCGGTGTGCCTCATGATCCAGATCTCGGCGATGGTGGTAAGATTCGGGCTTCTTACGTAGGTGGCCGAAAGATTACCACCAACACCAAAACAACAAGGATCATCTTCCTCTCGTGGAGGCAATCCCTGGTGTTGGCGTTGGCGCCCACTTTCAAGCGTCTAAATCTTCGCGGGATGAGCGCGCATTTCCACCGTCAGTCCCCCGACTGTGAGGATGCTCCCCGCAACAGACGCAACAGGTCTATCTCACTCCCTCCCGCCCCCCCCGTCCCTCTGGGGAGGATGGCAGGTGTGGGTTGGGGTGCTCTTTTGTTCCCCTTGATATGGTGGAGTCACGGATGAGCATGCAGCGTGGGAGGTCGGCGCGGACGTCTTGGATCGTGGCTTGGCCCCCTCTCCCTCGGCGCGCGGAGCGCGCCAGGGGGTGTCCCTGGAGGCGTCGCCAGAGGCTGGCCGGGCCAAGCACTCCGCGCGGTCCTCTGAAAGAGGTTCCGTGTATGCAAAGTTCCCGAAGCAGCGCCTGCGACTGGCACTCGCTCGATGCGGCGAGGGGTCACTCTCGCAGTGCAAGAGCCAGCGCTTTTTGTTACCCCCGATCCCGAGCTCTTCGGAGTCGCAGCATGTGCCGTGCCGTGGGGGGCGCGCGTGCCGTGCCGTCAGCGTGCCATGCGCGCGCGTGCCGAGCCGTGTCCGAGCGTCAGCAGGCGGACGCACACACACACACACACTCACAGAGACAGAGACAGAGACAGAGACAGAGACAGACACAGACACAGACACAGACACAGACACAGACACAGACACAGACACAGACACAGACACAGACGCAGACACAGAAACAGACACAGACACACACACAGACACACACACACACAGACACACACAGACACACACACAGACACACAGACACACAGAAACACACACAGGCACACACAGACACAAACACAAACACACACGCAAATTCTCACTCACTCCCTCACTCACACACACACGCACGCACGCACACACGCACACACACACAGACCCACAGACCCACACACACACACACACGCACGCACGCACGCACGCACACACACACACACACACGCACACGCACACGCACACGCACACGCACACGCACACGCACACGCACACGCACACGCACACGCACACGCACACGCACACGCACACGCACACGCACACGCACACGCACACGCACACGCACACGCACACGCACACGCACACGCACACGCACACGCACACGCACACGCACACGCACACGCACACGCACACGCACACGCACACGCACACGCACACGCACACGCACACGCACACGGACACACACACGCGCACGCGCACGCGCACGCGCACGCGCACGCGCACGCGCACGCGCACGCGCACGCGCACGCCCACGCGCACGCGCACGCGCACGCGCACGCGCACGCGCACGCGCACGCGCACGCGCACGCGCACGCGCACGCGCACGCGCACGCGCACGCGCACGCGCACGCGCACGCGCACGCGCACGCGCACACACGCACACGCACCACATGCGCACACGCACAGCACACGCAACGCACGCCCACGCGCACGCGCACGCGCACGCGCCGCGCACGCGCACGCGCAGCGCTCGCGCACGCGCACGCGCACGCGCGCGCACGCGACACGACACACGCACACACGCACACACGACCACACACACACGCCACACACGCACACACACCCACATACACATACAAACACCACATACATATACACATACACATACACATACACATACACATACACATACAACATCACATACATACCCATACACATACACACATACACATACACATACACATAACATACACACATACACATACACATACACATAACATACACATACACATACACATACACATACACATACACATACACATACACATACACATACACATACACATACACATACACATACACATAAACATACACATACACATACACATACACATACACATACACATACACATACACATACACATACACATACACATACACATACACATACACATACACATACACATACACATACGCATTACGCATACGCATACGCATACGGCATACACATACGCGCATACGCATACGCATACGCATACGCATACGCATACGCATACGCATACGCATACGCATACGCATACGCATACGCATACGCATACGCATACGCATACACATACACATACACATACACATACACATACACATACACACATACATACACATACACATACACATACACATACACATACACATACACATACACATACACATACACATACACATACACATACACATACACATACACATACACATACACATACACATACACATACACACATACACATACACATACACATACACATACACATACACATACACATACACATACACATACACATACACATACACATACACATACACACACACACACACGCACACGCACACGCACACGTGTGCCGTGACCTGCCCGCTTGTGCCGCTTCTCGCGTGCCGTGCGGTGCCCGCGGGCCGTGACGCGCCGCGCCGGAGCCCGACAGTGGAGGCCCATGCCAAGGAACACCCTGCTTGACTCTAGGGTGCCCTCGGTCTCTCTTGTTTCGATGGTTCTGTTGTGGAAAGCGTGGCGTTCCCACACGAAGCACCCAATGGACGTCCTGGGGGCTCAGGGCTGGGTATCTTGTGGAAGGTCCCTTGTGGACTGGCCTCCACTTTGTGAGTGCGCAAGAAAGGGCCGTGGCGGGTTCGAAGCGCAGAGTGCGAGCGATGGGCCGCGCGCGTGCCGTGTCGCGCCGGCGTCCCGTGCGCCGCGTGCCGTGCTTTGATGAGCCCGTCCTCCACCGCCACGACCATGAGTTGTATAGGGGGAAAGGAGGTGGAGGATGAGGAGGAAGAAGAGGAGGAGGAGGGACCCCTCCCCCTCCTGCTTATGGTGGTGGCGGTGGAAAACAAGCCCGCCCTTGCTTGGCCCACGTGCTGTGCTCTGACCCTGCTCGGGCCTCGTCGTCAGGCGCCACGCGCCTCCTCAGGACGAGCCGTCGCGCGGGGTCTCCAGTCATGGTGGCGTCACGTCCTGCCTCCAGGTGCGTTCGCGGTCGTGACGTACCACATGCCCTGCCTGTTCGGCGAGCCCGCGAAGCGGCAGGCGAAGGCCATCCACGCGGCGGTGCTGAGGCGGGAGGCGCTGAGGTTCGCGGGCGGCGGGGAGCTGGTGGTCAGTATCGTTTAACTAGTCCCCATCCCCATCAGGCCATGGTATCTTAGATCCACCATCCCACCACCCCAGTTGGGGATCGGCTCCTCGACACCCGTTGGGACCAGCCGATATCCTTGTTCTGGCGGGCACATCGGCCACTTGGGCTTTGGCCACGGCAGTGGGGATGGGGAATGGCCGAAAGATGCTCAGGTGGTCGCGGGGGACTTCAACACGAAGCCGCTGGACTCGGAGCTCGGGCTGGTGCACGCGGGGGCCCTCCCGGACGACGCGGCCCGCCCGCCGCCGCTGCTCGGCCTGGGCCTCGAGGACCTCCTGCCGCCCGAGGGCGGGGGCGGGCTCCGCAGCGCCTACGCGGCGGCCCTGGGCAGGGAGCCGGAGTTCACGAACTACGCCTGGATCAAGGGCGGCGGGCGGTTCGCAGAAATCGGGGGCGGCACAGAGGGGGGTGACGACCAGGGAGGGGCGGGCATCACGGCGGGGGCCACGATGTCTCCCCAGGTTTCGTGGCGCCTCTTCTCATCTCGTGGCGTCCCTGGGCCCCCCTGCTTGGGCCGCGCACGCGCGGCCCGCCATGATCTGCGCCCCCCCCCTCTTGGACGCCCCCCTCTTGGCCGCCCCCGAAGGCGGGGGGGGGCTGGCCCTTCTGAGGAGGCAGGGGGGCTGTGCTGCTTTCAAAGGCGCCTGCGGCGAATCACCGCGGTCCCCTTCCGTTCAGGGTACGCCTAGGTGGCCGAACGTTTGGGCGAAGCTTGGGCACTCTGCTGGACCATGCGTTCCCCCAGCCGTTGTGGCAACTCTTCGGAGAACACGGGGGGGGAGACAGAGGAGGATGATGAGAGGGAGGAGAAAGGAAGAGGAGGAGGAGGAGGAGGAGGAGGAGGAGGAGGAGGAGAAGGATGAGAAGGGATGCCACTTGGAACCCACGTGGGGCATTCTTGTGGCCTCCTGGGAGCTTCCTGGGGGCCTTTTGGAGGTCTCTTGGGGGCCTCCCTGGGCCTGTCGGGGGCCTTTGGGGCCTTTTTTGGGGCCTAATTTGGCCGTTTCAGGGCGCTCCTGGCCCCCAAGACGCCGTCGGAAAACTCATACTGGGCCCTCCTAGGGTGGCTCAGTGCCATCTCGGAGGCCATCTTGGGCGTCTTGGAGGCCTCTGGGGCCCCCTTGTGGCACTCTTGGGGCTCGCCTGGAGGCCTTTGGGTCGTTGTGGGGTTTTCTTGGAGGCCTCTTGACTTTAAGGGTAGGTCTTTGGGATATGTTATAGTATCGGGAGCATAGCTCGCGCGCGCCGTTGCCTTTGGCCCAAGGCACGCGCGCCCTATGTGCCCGGACACCGCGAGTGTTCGCTATGTGCTGGAAAGATCATTACATCGATCTTTTCCTATCTTATCCGCCCACCCCTCATACTGTACTATCACAGCAGAGCGATGGACGCTATTTGCCATCCGATGTCTATCATGGAATCGGATGATATTTGAGTTACCAGGCTCATTTTCGACTTGGTAGCGGAGCTGGCCGCACTCTCGTGTGGTCAGCTCTTGCTCTTCTTAGCCTCGTATTCTTCGGCACGATTTTCGTGACCACCTACCACCTTGCGCCACCACTCACAGTACGTTTACGAGGATCTATCCAAGAGCAAGAAGCAACACGAGAGGTACGACGTCTAGACAACCAGACTGGTACCATACACGCTTTATCATTGCGTTACCACCAACCGCTCGGCAACGAGCTAACAGCGCAATACTTGAAGCAGGGGCGGGGAGACCCGCCAGACAGAGCGCCTCGAAGACTCGACAAGGCGCTACCCCAGCGCGACAACGCGCATCATAACCGTCCTTCTTTACACATTCTCGGGCTAGTCGTTTTCGCTATTATATGGTTCGCGCTGGGGGCAGCAATCGGACACATGCGTCGTGGAGAAAACAGCACCGATGGGCAAACACATGGCCCATATTGGGACCCTCAAGGTAATGTACCTTTTCGTGAGTACATCTACGAGGTCAACGCATGGCTCAACGTTACAAGCGGACGTATGACGCCACAGGCCCAAGCGGCCGCAATACAACGCGGCCTAGGTGGCCTAGCGAGGACACTCGCCATGAGGGTACCGCCTGACATTATAAACTATGGTGCTGACATCGATGGGGTCCACACAGACCCAGTGACCTACATCATGTTCCTCCTAAGCATGAAGTTCGAACGCCTGGAAGATGAGCGACAGCTCACTTCCGGCACACAACTCATCGACTTCCACGTGCCTCACGGGGAACGAATCGATGTCACCCTTACCCGATTCGAAATGGCCCGACTTGAGGCACAGTCGGTGGGATTCGACCTTCCCAACTTCCAACTGCTAACCACTATCCTATTCCGCGCCTTAGGCGTCGGCAACCAGCGAGCCATGCAACTCTTACAGCCACTCAATCACCAAATGCCCCGAACACAACAACAGTATGATGAGTTGCTGGAGAGGATGCGTTCGATAGGCCACCTATCCGAACGGTCTCCTGGTAACATGGGATCTGTGTTTGGAAGGGGAAGGGGATCTGGTAGTGGAAATTTCTACACTACCTTGACTACTGAAGCCCAGCCTGGAAACGGGCCCTCAAGCATATGGGCCGATGACCCAGGTGAATCCACTGCGCTATTAGCAGGGGATCGATCACAACCAAGCTGGGCAACCAGCCCTCCTTCTAGAGAACCACAACCACACCGTTCTTCATGGGGGGAATCAAACCCCCTAACCGACGGTGTATCCACTTACTTGGGAGACGAGGATTTCGATGGTGTTGAAGCAGATACAGACACTATACAGACACTATATCATCAGATGGTGTTGAAGCTTTAGACTGGTCAGATATTATGAATATGGATAACGACAATCAGCGTGCTGAGCATTTGTTCTGGTTATTACAACAGGCTAAGCGAAGGTGGAGAAGGTTCACACGAAAACCAGTGCGTCGTGTTAGAAGGAAGATACGTAGAAGTTTTAAAGGAAAGGGTAAAGGCAAGCGAGGTCGTCGGAGGTTGAACGGACGAGGCATCGCGGCATTTCTCCAGAGGCTCTCAGATGAACAACATGATGAGATATTCTTTGGGGGAAAAGGCCGCGGTAAAGGCCGTAGAGAGACCTCGGGAAAAAGGCAAAGGTAGGCGGGGAAACCCGCGAGGTAGAGACGGCCAGGTTCTTAAATGCCATGAATGTGGTAGTTCCGATCATCTTGTGCGAGATTGTCCAGTGAAGGGAAATGGAAAGGGCAGGTCGACCGAAGTCCATTTTGGCTCAAGTGAACCATCCATTGAGTGTCTGAGCCTCCAGGACTTTGAGGCTATGGAGCAGATATTTTTTGTCACTTGGGTTGTTGGCGTGGACAACGTCGACGAGCTCGAGGCGTATGGTCATGGATTGTACGCGTACTACCTCGAGTACGTCCGCCGGTTCGTTATGGGCAATAACGAGCTCACTCCCGCGGGCCACGGTACGCTGGGAAACCAGCCTCTTTCTTTCTTCGACTGGATGTTCGGGAACCCAGGCAACATCATGGCCTACGAGAGCGACGACGAGGACACCACTATAGAGGCTTCGCCTTCCGAGGTTCAACGAAACCTCGAACCTCCGCCCGAAATCCCGCCTGGAAACAGGCCGTCTTTGATGGGAGAATATCCCCAGACCACTGAAGACTTAATTGAAATGGAGTCTCAGGCATTTGTTCAGGCCTTCATTGCAGGCGAACCAGATACTCCGTTTATACCTCCTGGTTCGCTTGCTCCAGGCGAATATGGACCACGCACCCTATTGCAGACTCTCATGAGGATGCATGAGATACTTATTACTGGTTATCCTGGGAGTCAAGAACATATCGAAGCTGACATTATGATAGAGCAGGATACTGATGCTTGTGGTAGCTCAGAGCTGTTGTTGGCAGCTCTGACTCTCATTGACAGCGTGCATCCTCAGGACGTGCAGAGACACTTGATATACTCCCGTGGTAGATGGCGTAATGCTCTAGAAATGGCTATTGCTATGCGCGGTCATGATCTTCCTCCGCCAGGATGGGGTCTCCAGGCGGTGGGAATGTGGCCAACCCGCACGGCCATGCGCAACATTGCCGGGCAGCCTGTGCTCGGCAACGAGCCCGAGCCGACAACGGCGCCTCCTACCCCGGGGCAGCCGAGCGACGCACAGACGCCGGCTATGCAGGAAAACCTGCCTGTACCAGATACGCCAATGGCCATCATCATCGGTAGTTCGACATTAGAAGCAGTAGAAGGCGATGGTTGCGGGTTAGATGAGGATGACGTCACCATCCTCATGATGGACGTGAATGGTGAGGAAGAGGTTGACTTCGATCCTGACGAGTCTGAATCATCATCACCATCGGCACAAGCGCCATTTGCGCCGAGCTGCATCCAGCAGGGAGACCTGCCTCCATTGGACGATCCATCTGGGATCGCACAGGAGCCTCCTCAGGCGCCTCCACCGGGTGCCGCACATGCTGCTTCGGCAGCTTCTTCTGATGAGAATGCCAGAAGGTCTCGTTCCCATACGCGCGTCAGAGAAGAGCCACATCCACAGGCTCGACTTCCTCGTGAGTGGAGGCAGGCTGGCCCAAAAGAACACGCTCTCAGGAGAGGAGGCCAGCCAGCTACTTCCGCATGACGACCCAAGACGCCGAAAAGGGGAACACTCGGCCTTCGGCAAGGGCAACCCTGCCTATAGGGACAGCGAGGGCAAGGCCATCCGCGGAGGCTATCAGCTTGCAACAAATATCCGCCGCCCTGAAATTCAAGAAGCGCGGACTCAGCTGCGAGACATTATCGCGGCTCGCAAGCAGTATAGGCCTCACGCAGCTTGCGGACCTTGTTCCGAACCGTTCCAGAACCACAGGCTAGGATGCCCCGTTGGCAACGACGAAGGCCTGAGCCCCAACAGGGGCAAAACCCCTCATACAGAGGGCCATCCGCAACTTATCCCGATGACACAGGAAGAGATCGCAGAAGTGAATCGCCGTCTCGGGATCTTGAGCCATGTGGATCCGAAAGCCGAAGAGGATAAACCTCCCACGGCTCCAAGGGGACTGGTGCCCATGTCCCAGGAAGAAAAAGACGCGCTCTTTAGTCTTCCTGGAATGCGAGGAAACTCGCCTGGCGTTTCTAGCCAGTCCCAACAACCAGAACCGACAATCAAGGATGAGAACAAAAGGCTCAACGTGTGGCGGAGGACGAGGAGCGCATGCGGACAGCAGAAGAACGCACTCGCGAGGCAACTCGCAAGATGTTGGAGGATTTAGTAAGATCTACATGAAGAGGGCCCCGAAGCCCCCACTCCCACTAACTTCGAAGGCCAAGAGTGAACCCCCGACACCTAAGCCGTCCTCGGTGCCGAAACCGAAGACGAGCCCTCAGGACCCTGGGCCAGACGTGCAGATGGAGGTGCCTCGAACTGAAACCCCGAGGCCGCCGATTGGCGCAACTCCTACACAAGCGCCTGAGCCCAAGCAGCAACCTCAGGACCCTATGGAGGAACGAAGACGCCCGCCTAGTCGCAGCAGCTCCATTGCGAAAAAGGCGGCAGCTTTCGAGCGCAGTGGGTATGCACCTGCGCCAGCTTCGCCTGTGGCGGCCCGTTCCAGGAGGTCCGATGAAGGTGCTATGTCGAGGGGTACCTGGGTGCCGAAGATCAGGGGCAGCGCCAGTCGCGCATCTCCGCGGGGAAACCCGCCAGGCGCTGCCGCCGCAGCTTCCTCCTCTTCAGGAGCCGCAGCCTCTTCAGCAACAGAGGTTCCGATGCGGGGAAACCCGCCAGTGGTTCAGCTGCACCACCCAGGTGACACGTCCTTCACTAGTGGGACTCCGAATGTGATCAGGGATAGACTTGCGCTTCGGAAGCTCCCACCGTTACGCTCGGTGGATGAGACATTCATGAAGGAATGCAGGAAAGCTGGAATCCTTCCCACATCCAATGATATTCTCAAGCAGCCGAGCAAAGCTCTCAGCAGGATATGCAGACATGCGCCAGACAGGCAACACAATCCTGTGTGGAGCCTGGAATCTTTCGATGATCATGATGGTTGGGTTAACCTAGTGGAACTCGTGGACCGTTACCCGTGGAACACAGGTCAATCAAGACACACTGGGTATAATCCAAGATATGACGAGGCCAAGGTCATCAACGAGCATCTATGTAGGCGCTCGGTTGACCAACTAGCAGCCATCATGATGGAAGTTGTTCATGTTCGTGAACCAGACGGAGAAGAAAAACAGCGCCTACAGTTCAAGGTGTTGATGCGGGACTCCGGAGAGCCCGCTATCTTCGTCCGCGCCTCTCAGGGGCATTCATGGGAATTGAAAGCTCCATGGTCGCTGTACAGCTACATTGTGCTGTGCGACCAACCTGCCGGGAGACCGGCCCCATACCCCGATGTTGCTATGCATGGCGCTCGATGGCGCGCCTTCGAAGGGATTATGTGGCACGGCCTGTCCTCTAGACCTGAGCATAACACGAAGAAAAAGGGGACAGGCCGGTCGCGCATTCATTTCGTGGCGACAGGTCGCCGCCGCGCCGTGAACAGTGGGTGGGACCCAGACTCAGACATCATCATCTTCGTAGATTGGCGTAAGGCCATACAAGATGGTATGAAGTTCTGTTGGTCCGATAACGGAGTCCTCTTGTCCGAGGGAGATAACGGCATCATTGAACCGTATTATATCTCTCGTGTAGAGGACCTGTCCACAGGAAGGCACTGGCGTAATCCAGAGTATCTGGGGAGCCGCCATGCGCGAGTCTCTGTCGCAACGATGTCTGCTCCTGACAGGTGGGCTGACGTTGGCACTGCTAGCGTTAAGTACCAGTGGTCCCGAGACCAAGGGGGCGTTGACCCCCCTATGTTTTACCTCCACAGGGAAGTTGGGGACCACTACAGCCCTACCAAGCTGGGAAACCAGCCTGAGATCTATCGGATCTTCATGATTACCGAGAGTGAGGCCAGGAGCGCGGCTCCAAGCCGTGCCCCAAGCCAAGGGCCTAGTGCCGTGTCTTGGCAGGCCATCAGTACCTCGGACCTGGATCAAATTGCAGCCGCGCTGAACCCTGACCAGGTAGAACAGCTGGCGGACAGGCTATGCCAGCAGGACCCCTGGGCCGCAGGCCAGGGAGCAATGTCCGCTATGGCTACGAGAAATCGTCAGGCCATGCAGGGAAACCTGCCTACAAGCGGACCTGCTCGGTTTGAGCCAATGCATGGAAGCCCTACTCAGAGCATGCGCACTCCAAGGGGCATGACTCCATTGGGCACGCCACCGGCGCAATCCCCATTCGGGACACCTGTCCGCCCTGCCACAAACGGCACTCTCATGGAGAGGATAGCTGCGGCTAGGGCTGAACACAGCACAGCCCTCCTCAACATGATGCCGCCCGGCACGCCAACGAGTCAGCAGGGAAACCTGCCTGGCACGCCAAGCCACCACAGGGCGGGTGTACCTGACGACTATCGCTCAAGAGTGGCGGCCGCGGTGCAGCAGGTGCAGAGCCATAATCTGCCTCACCCAAGTGGGCAGAGGTGGAGGCCAGCCTGGTCCTGGGAGCCTGAGGGTCCCAACCCACGGGATCCTGCTCGGCAACGAGCCTTTATCCCGGCGTTCAATGCCCATCCGAGCATGTCTCAGGGCCAGAGGCCACCACCAGCGCAGATGAACCCGCCATTATACCCTGATGGGTCAAGGGTTCCGAACAAATTTGTTCGTGAATTGGCGGATCAGATGCATAACCTCACTAGTGTGCGCTGCAGTGACCATTCCATGTACCCGCGCATGGCCTTCATGCCTTCACCGACATCACCAGAGGTGGTTGTCCAGCCCACTGCCCATTCAATATCGTCTGGCAGTAGGGGCGTGCCTGACTACATCAGGCAGGCGCACCACACTCAACAGGCATGCTTCAGGAGAAGGCAGGCGGTGCAAAGTGTACGGGATCAGTCACGTGCAGCTGCACTTGATGCGGTGAGGAACAGGGGCTCACCTCTGCGAGGAAACTCGCCCGCCGTGACTCCTACCACTTCCATGCCAAATGTTGAAGTGCAGGAGGTGCTGAATCCAACGGGGGCTCCCCCATCAGCCTTCATGCCCTCCGAGACGGCACTGGAGAGGCAGCGGCGGGTATATCCCAGGGCAGCAGACGTAGAGATCTTTACTGGGATGGAAGATACCTGTGCAGTATGCCTCGAAGAATTTCAGCCCAGGGACAGTGTTTACCGCCTGAGGTGCAACCACTTGTTCCACGAGGGATGCTGGAATTCTAATGTGGTGTGCCACGTTGCAAACCAGCGTGAAGGAGATCCCCAGCCGCCACCATGTGTTATCTGTCGAGCACCTGGCATTATAGCATCATCCTTCCCATGGAACGGCTCCTTTTAGTCAGACTCCTGAGCAATCAGCGAGAGAGCTGCGGGAGCTGAGGAGCATGGTGGAGGAGATGACGTCTAGGATGCTAGCTATGCAGACAGCCCAGTCACAACAGCAGGGACACCTGCCTGAAGAGGTAAGGCCGCCCATGGAAACGGGATATTTTGATCAGCTTATCCCGATGACGGCGCCTCAGCAGGGAAACCTGCATGATACTCCTCAGATGTCTCCCCAGAGTGGAGGCGAGGCTGAGATGTCACTGGACCCTGATCAGCTGCGTGAATTGCGTGTGCGACATTTCCAGAATCAGATGGATAATACGCACACAACATTTATGCTGGATGCCAACAATCCTGAAACTGATAGTCCGTCGCTAGACTTATCAGAATCCTCAGTGGCGTCAGCAGCAACAGCAGCCAGGGCCGTCAACATCACAGCGACGAACGAGGAGTTCGAGGAGTGGCTGAAGTACCGGGATCACATCACGAGCGAGGGGCTGCAAGACATCGCCCTTCACTCGTACCTGACGCTGATAAGGCGCACGACCCGCGAGCAGTATAAGAGCATACATGATGAGTATGCCAACTGGCGAGAGGAGCGTGGCGATCACGCCCAGCACGTGTCGTACTTCCAGCGCATCGACCTGGCACGCATGGCCGAGAGCGAGTCGCATGCCAGTGTCACGCGGGGTAACCCGCCAGGGAGTACGCCTGTGCCGCCGGGAAACCCGCCTACCGACACAGCCGACACTTCAGAAACTGTGCACATCAAGCAGCCGAGTAAGACGTTCTTGGATGATGGTGGAAATTCCATACTCATCGATGTCGGTTCGAAGATCAATATCATGGGCGAGAACACGAGCCGCAAGTTCGTCCAGGCTGCCGAGGCACATGGCCGTACTTGTACGTTCGAGCCCCGCACTCGTTTGAATATCAACGGAGTGGGAGAAGGGTCGGCCCCAGCGGATACCGTAGGCACATTCAGTATTGCCTGCGAGTACCAGGGGTCGGCCCAACTCGATTCATACAAGACGAACATTGTGTCAGGCTGTGGCAAGGACCTGCCAGCCATCCTAGGCCTCGATAGTATGCAGGACAAACGCACGATCATCGTGCTTGAACGAGGCCAGGAGAAGCTGATATTCCCTGGTAAGGGGCAGGTCAAAATGGAGCTCCCAGAAGGCTCCAAAATCATGCCGACGACAAAGTTGCCGTCAGGGCATCTGTCGATCAGGTGTGATTGTTTTGGAGCTGCGGGGCAACCCGCCTCGAGCTCAAGCAGCACGTCCTTCCAGACAGTGCTGACAGGCGAGCCGACCCCGGCGCAGGAGCGCAAGCAATTGCAGGGAAACCTGCCCCAGGGGTTGATGGAGACGCTCGCCAAGGCCACCATGCGAGGCGACAACATCGACGATCTCGAGACGTTCGATTGTTTTGTTGCCAGGACACTGGCCCTGCATGGTGGTAGTGTACCCATGGACGCTGTACAGTCCCGCCGTAAGATAGTGATGGGATACACTAATCGTGAATTGCATACGGTCAGCGACGCTAGGTCCAAAGGCGTGCTGAAACAGCTGATGGATAAACCATCGATGCTGACAGCATTTGCGGAGCAATCCGCCTCTGAGGCCACGGCGCGCTGCAGTGCTGAGCTCCAGCATCTGAGGGAAACCCAGGTGCTGGCAGATATTGTAGGCACATCTTCTTCATCTTGGAGATGGCAGGGCGACGTCGCCCCCTCGTCGTCTTGCCTGTTGGCTGAAAAGCCGGGGGGTAACAAGGACAGCGGGGTAACCTGCCTTAGTAAAAGGGCTTTTGTCATTGAAGATACGAGGGGGGCATGTGCCGACCTCCGCACACGAGGTTATATTTGTGATCGTATTTCCCACAACGAACTTATGACAAGCGTGGGCACAAACTACCTAGGTGCGGTGATCAGTGGAGATTACACTCTCATATGTATCAGTACTCCGAGTGACTGGTACGTAAGAACTCCAGGAAAGAGAGTGGCCCCACATTGGTCACGTATCCAGAACCTGTTGATAAAAGCCAAGAAACTCCGCATGAAGATCCTGATATTTGGTCCCCCAGGATATTGTTGGAAGTTATCTCCAGTACGTGACACCCTGGAAGATCTAAAGTTGTCAGTAATACGGATGCGTTTGTGTCATTTCGGTATTCGGTTCAATATGCAAGACAGTACACCAAGCGGTACCTATATGCAGGTAGCATCATCAGTACCGATCAGCTCGAAGCTGCGGGCATGTACCTGTAAGCAGGCAATGCCACAACATGTGTTGGATTGGTACGGCCATACAGTGCGGCATGCTGAATAGCGAGCTCAGACACGTACTACACTCATCCGTCACCTGAATGACAACATCCTGGGGAGCACCACCACGCACGGAAACGTGCCTGTATACTTAAATACGTATACGCGTACAGACCACAACACCCGTCATTACGTGACGACTAATAAGGGAGGACCAAAATGGTCTGAAGTCATCCGGCGTGTAACAATCAACCTGGATACCAATGCGGTTATTCAAGATATCTCAGTTACCGATCAACCAACAGGATATGATTGGCATGTACCATTACCTGCAGGGGTTGCCAGCATCAGTACTCGGTTGTATTGGCAGACCGAGGAACCGGTCTTGCTCGGAAACGAGCCGACTCAATCACCACAGCAACACCGACGCGTCATCATAGATGACTGTTCTCTCCCCCCCCCGACTCTGGCGATTGACGCATGTACCCATTCAACCACGACAATGAGTACACACGCCGACGAACAAGACGAGCAAGCTTTACCCACTGAATCGCGTATAAAGCAGAAGGAGAGGCTCAAAGCCGAAAAGGAAGCAGGCATCAAGCCTCGCCGCATTAAAAAGCACGTTGAAGACGGAAACGATGATTGCGGCGACGACTTGTCAGGACTCGAACAGGATCTTATGGCAACCTGGAGTACTGACGTCCCTGTTGAGCTGATAAGCTCCGACGAGGACGACGACCTGTTCCTTACCCTCCCCACATCTATGCCCAACACACACGCTAGCATATACAGCATAGTTGCTACACTATGCTATGGTCATAACAACTGCGTGGATCTGTTGGAGCTTTGTGGCGGCGAGGGTGGTATCTCAGAGCTTGCCTTCTCAAGGGGACTTTCCTCAGGCGGCAACCTGGACAAGACTACATGCGTCGACCTGGGAGACCCCTCGGTGCAGCAGGTTATAGATCATTACTTTGCTATATGCTACGTACGAGTTGCTATACTGCAACCCAGCTGCCGCACCACAGGACCACCATCCTACTACAACTACAAAGTCAACTACAACACTTGGGAACAGCACCATAAAGAAGACTTACCACACACAACTTACTGTGGTAAAATTGCTGTAACCCAAGATGACCCTCGGAGGTGGTTTATACGCGAACAACCTACAGGAACATGGGTAGATGACATTTCTCCATGGAAGAAGCTTGCCAACCGACCACACATTACAACCGTGCGCAGTGACCAATGCGCTGCGGGACTTAAAGACACGACTGGTGACTATATTAAGAAGCCGACAGATATCACCAGCAACGACGAGACAATTCTTAATTTTTTTGAGCGACTCAAGTGTAACGGTCAGCATGTGCACGCACAGCCGTGCAATACCGAGCTTTCACTGGCACAAAAATACACCCGACGACTGCAGTCTGCCTTTGTGGAAGGTGTATATCTGGCGAAAGCCATTGACACCACGCGCGGAAACGCGCCTATAAGTACCGCACATGCTTATCCTACAGACCTTCCCGATCAAGCTGAACCAGGCGAAGGTGTGAGACGCATCGGTGACCGTATCATCCCAAAGGTGGCTACTTGCCCGGCATGCATCGACAATGTCCGAAAGGACAGTCCGAGCCAAAACAGAGACCCTACGCAGTGTAAATATCATGATTCCATCTCTGTATATTGGCCATGCCCAGCATGTCAGAGGGATCTTACGAGAAGCAAGGGTGTTAAGAACCACCTCGATACCGAACCTGGTAAATGTCGTTTTGCTGAACCATTTAAACTACCAGACGACCGCGACCCCGAAGGCAAAACCGTGCCAGCTTGGTGGAAACCCTTACCTAAACCTGGTGAGGGCCAAGCTTCAGCTTCAGGTGGCCGTCAAGGCGCACACGCCAGGCCACCGCGACCACGATCCTTCGGCAACGTCGATCCGACATCTGGTGCCAGCAGCTACGACATGCTACGAGACGCCCCCGAGCGTGGAAACACGCCTTCTGCGTCTTCTAGCGAAGTGCCACAGGTAGCGGCCCGCCGCGGCCGTCTACAAGGCGTACCACCACCTCCAGACGCAGTTAACACAGGGGACCAACTACGGAGAGCTACAAGGAACCCTCTTGCCTCCACCGGCTCTGGGGCTCCACGACTACCCGACTGGACGAGATTCGACATCCAACACAGTCTACAGAGTCTCCGTAGTCACGAACCTCATGTCGTGAAAAAGGAACTCCGAAAACTGCATCTGCGATGGTATCATGCGAAGGAGCCAAAGATGAGGCTAATCCTCGAAAAGGTGGGGCTTGATAACGTTCGACTGAACATGATCAAGGAAGTTTGCGATACCTGTCGGGAATGCAGAGCATGGGAACGTCCAGGAAACTCAACACTACCATCGGTGAGCCTTCCTGGTAACTGGCTCGATGAAGGGGAAATGGACCTCATGTTTTACAAGAAACGGACCATATTTCATATTATGGATCGTTGTATTCGCCTGGCAGCAGGCCTAGAAATTTCCGACAGAGAACGTGACACTATCATCGACGCCTACCACTACTGCTGGATTGCCTATCACGGACCCTTCAAAGTTTTATACTCAGACGGAGAAGGCGCCCTGAATAACGATGCCGCTAAAACCATGATGGCCAATAAGGGCACGGAACTTCGTATCCGAGCACCTGGCCAACGCGCGACTTCAATTGAGTCACGAAACGGCATTCTTAAGAGGCGTCCTCCACATGATTGAGGAAGAATTGAATAGACACAACATCCCTGTTGTATTCACTAGAGTACTGGCGGAAGGCATCTTCGTTACTAATGCGTTTACGTTTTATAACGGAGTATCGCCATATCAGGCACACACAGGACGTCAGCCTTCTTTTCCTCCCTGATCTCGATACCCTTGACTTTCCCAAGGGACCCGAGACTTCAGGACACGAACGAGAACGTCGTGTAAGGGAAGTCAGCCTAGAAGCCATAACTCAGGCTACTGCTGTGGCCAAGACAAATCGGGCTCTTAGGGCTAAGACGACTCCTGATGGTGCTCGCCTCTACTCATCAGGGGATTTGGTCGATTACCACCGACCTACTGCCACCAAGGACGACCATGGAGGCTGGAATGGCCCATTCCCGGTGATCCGAAATGTGCCTGAAAGAGGACATACTGTTGTCAAGGCAGGATCTCGTGAGGTAATGGTGATGTATCCTGATGCTCGTCACACACTATACATCGAATGTCTCCTCACACTTGAACTTGGCATGGATAATATGGCCATGCAGACCGTCCATGCTTGTGTGGCACACCTCAGCGCAGGGAAACCTGCCAAAGTTTTCGGTTATATCCCCGATTACAAGGGAAACCTTAATCTGTCAGACGACAGCAAGTTTCACCCGCGCGTACACTTAGCACTACAGTATCTCGTACGAAATTACTTCCGAGTAGAACATGTAGTAGCAGTTCGATTGGCTAAAAGTGTGTCAAGCCTACCTGCAGTAAAGTACGCCACCGGGTCTACGCTGTGATCCACTATGACAACGACATCAGCCCGGCGTTCCACTATCACGAATGTGTGGGCACCGGCTTAAACATTTCTCAGATCACTGGTAGCACTCACTCCAGACTTATTCAATGCTTGACTTCACGTGTCCCTTCCTTAGGATTTCACGACGATTTGGCTAAATATCAGCATCCAAGCAACACGTCTGGAGAACACGAGTCGCCTGGAAACAGGCCTTCTCCAGACACACCAGATGCTTCATCGCCGAGTGAAGGCCGTCTGTCGACAATCTATGAGGAAAATGAGGAACACAATATCGAAGCTATGATGCTGGAAGAGTGGTACGACGAGCTACGTATGGACCTTCATCCTACGACGATTACTGATGATTATCTTTATTGCGTCCCAACAACTATGCTGCCCGACCAATGTGTTTTGGTTTCAGCATTTGTGGACGAAGATGATATTATATCATCAGGTATGCTCGGAGACGAGCCGAAATCAAGTGAATCCTGTCTAGTCTCTCAATGTTCAACCACAACCGACGAGAGCTACTCCCTTGACAGTGATGAATATGGTCCTTACGTTGAATTATGTTTTACATCGGAAATGCCAAAAATAGTGTTGGATCAGACTCAACTTGCACAGCTCGATACCGATATGGTCGCAACGATGAGAGTATATGTATCCTCTGCTGCTCACCGTGCTGTGGTTGTCAAAGAAGATGATCTACTGACCAAAGCCGACATAGCATCACATCCAAAGGAGGTTAGTGAAGCTTTGTATACTGAGCTCAAAATCTGGATTGATAATCGATGCTTTGAGATGTATGATTTATCCAAAGCTTCCAACATCATGACATCCAGATATGTATACAAGTGGAAGTTTGTAAAGATGGGTACCGAGAGCGTTAAAACCATTCGTCTCAGACTGGTCCTTCGTGGGTTAATGGATACTGAGGCTTTTGATGTGGAAACATTCTCGGGAACCGCCCGAAGGCAGTCCCAACGACTCCTGGCAAGTGAAGCGGCATGCCATCCAGAGTGGATCTTAGCATCCATGGATATCGATAAGGCGTTCCTCAAGGGTTTGACCTATGAGGAACTTGCCCATGCCACCGGCGAGGAAACTCGCATGGTTTGCTTTACTCTTCCACCAGGAAGTGCTCAGGTACTTCGTATATTACCCGGCTTCTCATCTTACGACGCAAGTCGACACTGTCTTAGATGCCTCAAACCAGGAACCGGTACAAAGGACGCTCCAAGAGCGTTCTCTCTCAAACTTCGTACGACCACACGAGCTACAGGACTTGCACCGACCAGCTACGATCCTGAATTTGAATTCAGCCAAGACCTTCTGACGGCAAAACATGTCGATGATATTGACATGACAGGTCTAGAGAAAAATATAGACGACTATGTACAACGTGTCGAAAAGGTGTTTGGCAAATGCAAGCTCAACAAGCACACATATACGAACTCCGCCGTTCGCTACACTAAGAATGACCAAGGAGATGTGATCATGGACCAGGACGAGTATATCAAACAACTACGTCCTATCACACGCCCAGAACTTACAGGAGCGGCGGCCGATGCCAAAGCCACGAAACTTATTTCCGACATGTTCGTCAGCCTGCGAGGAGCCCTCGCCTATGCCCTTCTTGCCCAAATCTGGCTCATGGTATGCGTGGTCTCTCTTCAGAAAATTCAAGAGCCCACCAATCTGCAAGTCAGACGTCTGAATGCTGTGACGCGAAAGCTGATCAGCAGCCCGAAACGTATCACCTTCCCTCGGATGAAGCCGACGAATGAAGTTGACATCCATAGCGATTCGGGGTATCGGAAGCTTACCGGGGAGGAGGATGACGAGACCAAGGGCCACGGCATACGCGGGGCCAATGTACTACGGCGAGGAAGCTCGCCTCAAGGCAAGTCCGTCGTTCACCTCTGTGACGGACTATGCAAATCACACCGATTACAGGTGAGGTCCAGTTATGCTGCGGAGGCACTTGCAGCTGCACATAACCTTGATGAGTGTTACCCTACGCTCATTACTCTCCACGAGCTTAAGGCAGGAGCTTTGACTCCACGACAACTACGAGACATGCGTGAAGTTGGAGGCCTAGCCATCAGAGTCTCTCTTACCATAGACGCCGGGTCCGTCTACAAATCTTTATCAAGCAGGGATCTCAAGATACCTACAGAACGGACTCTGCTTGGACATATCAGCTGGATACGTGAGCTCATGGATAGAGGTATAGTACATAATGTGCGGTGTGATACTAGGGATATGGCCGCAGATGGGCATACAAAGGGAAGCATCGATCGGGAGCTGCTTCTGGAAGTGGTGTCAGGCACTCAGTCATTTAAGTATGACGTGAAGCAATGTGTTCCCTTTCGGGGTCCCGAGGACAGAGACAAACCTAAGTCAAATCAATTTTAGTCTGTCCTTGTTGCCCTCGCGGTCCAATTTGCCTGCACGGGCGCCTATTATAAAGGCGCCCCTCTAGTTGCTCGGAAACGAGCCTTATATTTCACGCCTGGCAACGAGCTGGCTTCGTACAACTCAGGCTCTTTGCCTTAATACACATTTGCTTGGTGAGGTATGGGCTGTTTTGCTTACCTCTAGCTGAGCCGATAGCCCTTCATTGTTTGAAGGGGCTGTCTTGTATTTGCGTGAAATGCTTTGCGAGGAAACTCGCCTTGCAGTCGTGTGTTAGGCCAGACTGTACGCACTGTTTTCCTTTTTTGCAAGCAGTCGTGCGCGCGACCGTTGCGTGCGACTATGCTCTCCGTCTCCTCCCCTCCCGACTTTAAGGGTAGGTCTTCGGGATCTGTTATAGTATCGGGAGCATAGCTCGCGCGCCGTTGCCTTTGGCCCAAGGCACGCGCGCCCTATTTGCCCGGACACCGCGAGTGTTCGCTATGTGCTGGAAAGATCACTACATCGATCTTATCCTATCTTATCCGCCCACCCCTCATACTGTACTATCACAGCAGAGCGATGGAGGCGATTTGCCATCCGATGTCTATCATGGAATCGGATGCTATTTGAGTTACCAGGCTCACTTTCGACTTCTTGCTCGATCTTAGTGGGATCCCCGGGGCCTCTTGGGCCGTCGGAGAGCCGTGAAGAAGCAAATGCCCAAATCCTTCCAAACCAAAAAACATCAATGATGGTTGCCTCCCCGGACCTTCCTGGAAGCCCCTCTGGAGGCTTCTTGGGCCGGCCTTTCGGGAGCCTTGTGGGCCCTCTTGGGCCATCTGGAGGCTACATTTGGCCGTTCTGGGTGCATCTTGGGCCGTCTTGGGTGCATCTTGGGGCCATCTTGGGCCCTTGTGGAGCCATCTGGGCCGGCTTGGAGGCACCTTGGGCTCCTCCTTGGGCCCTGCAGGAGCGAGGAAGGCAACCGTCGGGGCAACTGGGGGGCTGTTCCCGGGGGTCGTCGCAAGGGGCCGAAGCCCCAGGCGAGGTTTAAACATACCCCCAACACACACCTGAACCTCCGCACGCCGGGCACCCCTGCTGGCAAGGCCACCGTGGGCGGCGGATCACAGCCCATCCCGCCACCGCGCCTGGGTTGCAGATCAGAGGCCTCTTGGATGTTCTATTGGCATCGCTTTTGGGGGACCTCTCGGGATGCAGTGTTGCAGCCCCTCCAGGAGTCCTGGCTGGCCTCAACAGCCCCTCCGAGCAGTCCAGGGCAGTCTCAGCACCCTGGCGCCGTCTCTGGCGGCGCCAGGGCTCGGGTGTGAAGACCGCCTTGGAGCTACTCGGGGGGCCAGCCAGGACTTGCTGTCGGCGTGACCGCGGACGTTGCCCATTTGAGACAAAAGTCCACTGCCCAACAGCCGCCGCTGTCGGTCTTGGAGAACATTTGCTGTCGGGCATGGTACCCTGCCCACCGTTTCTGTACCCGTTTCCAGGGTGCCCAGCGGCGCAGAGAAAGAAGGGTTGGGGCGCAAAGAGGGGGAACCTTCTTAGCAGGCAGAGGGCTCCTTCTGCTGCAGGAGCCCTCCTCCCTCTCAAGGAGTGCCCCTGAGCCCTCCAACGAAGCCCTCCGCGTTCTCAGAAGGTCGTCCCACCTCGCCCGCAAAGGCGAGCCGGGCCCGTTCAGAGACACCCTCGACTACATCTTCGTGTCCGGGGGCGTCGAGGTGGTCGCCGCGCGGGAGCTGCCAGCCGCGGAGCCCTCGGAGCCGGTGTACCCGTCGGCCCGGGAGCCCTCGGACCACCTCCTGCTGTATGCCGACATCCGCCTGCCAGAGAGGATCGCCCTGTCTTTTGCCTCGGAGCAGCACGAGCGTTGGTGCTCACGCGCGCTGTGACGGCGTGCGCGCGTGCTCGTGACCAGCACGACCCCTGGCGTGCGTGAGATATGCTATGCTGGTGGCCAGCAGCACAAGTTGCACACGTACGATGGGTTATGTATGCTGAAGAGCAACACACTGCACACGCACACGCACACGCACACGCACACGCACACGCACACACACACACACACACGCGCACGCCACGGCTTGTGTGCGTGTGTGTGTGCACAGAGGAATGGGATTGGCACGCGCGAGTGTGAGCTGAAGTTACGTCGGGCATGTCCCTCTACAGGAAGACTATTCAAGAATAGTTCGAGAATAGTTCAAGACGATGCTTCGTCTCTGTATTATCATACAAAAAGTATGGTTTGTCTATGGTTTATCTCTCTTTTAACAACTCCGCCCGTCGGAGGACATGCCCGACCCTACATCTGGAGGGCTGCTGTGCGAGAGTCGCTACTTGCCCCCGCCCCCCCCAGCCCGCCCCGCCTCCCCCGCCCCCCCCCCCGCGACAGGTTCGCGTCGTGTCGACCGCCTGCGACACCGCCGCGGGCGTTCAAGGTTGAGCGCCGCAGCCATCGTCCCAGAATCGGCTAACACAGAAAGATCTTGTGATCGGGAAGCCGCTGCACGTCCAAAGCTGAACGACCCACAGTGTCAGAAGCCGATGCCGAAGACGGCACGACACTAACTTTCCGCACGAGAACTCTTTCTTCGTGCTCCGTGTTGCGATTCGCGCGGGTCGCGCCGAGGTTTTTTTTTTTAGTATATTTGATGACTAGCTTGTGTGTGTATAAAAAGCTTACGCTGGGCGTCGGAACGCCTCGCCCGTCTTGCACTCCCCCCCGCTCCAACCCTCTGGAGACCTGCGAGCAAGGGATGTGCTGCCACCTCGCCCGTTCAAGTTCCCGCGACACCCGACAGTGGCGACGGGCGTCTACAGCTCAGCTGGGGTCAGACGGAGCGTCAGATGGAGTTCCTCCTCATTCCCTTTCCCTCCCTTGTTTTCACTTGTTTCTTTCTGTCCTTCTTCCTTTCTTTTTCCCGCTACTCCCTGCCTCCGCCTCTCGCTCTTGCATCCTCCTCCGCACCTCCTCCTCCCTCGCAGATCGCCGTGAGCCGCCAGATGGAGCAGCAGTGCAACCCGAGGTGCATCAAGGGTGCCTCCCGGCGAGCCGCCGCCTGCTCCGCTGCCCACCACTCCCGCGATCCGTTGCCAAATCAGACGGCATTGGTCGGATGGTCTTTCGAATCTGGGTATCGGACTTGCCCGATCCGTGGATTCGGCGCCCACACTCCAGATCCACGCATCCGTAGTCCATTTTAGCATTTTCCCCAGTTTCGGATGTCTTTATCCTGCAGTATTCGGTGTCTGGGGGTCGTCGTGCCCCCCTCCACCCCATGGGTTGGCGCCCCCGGGCGCGGTGTACTGAAGGTCGGCGTGTGGAAGTGAGGTTGCCCCTGTGCCAGCGGCGGGGGATTTCCATGAGGCCACATGCGAAGCCTTCCCCACCTTCGATTTCTTTGGGGGGAGGTGGGGGTTCCTTCGTTTGGGACCCCCCCGGCGAAGTGAATCCCATTTCCCCCTTTAGAAATCGTGGGGGTGGTGGGCCTCCTAATTTCGCCAGTGTTCGCTCCCTCCGGCCTTCTTTTGCTCGCAGACCACTCGCCGCTGCGGGCGGTGGCTCGAGCCAACTGTAGCACTGCGCAGCGCGTGCGCCAGAGACGAGGGAGCGGCGCGCGCGCGTGCGCCGCCAGGTCGTTTTGCCAACGTCAAGGGGGAGCCCGCCCCGAAGATCCACGTGAAGGGATCCCCTGGGCTAGGAAAAGAGGATCCGGATTCTTTGTTCACGGGCGCATTTCTTGGTAAGGGAAGACGGCAAATGCGCCCCTATCGTGGTTTACGCGGCGCCGTGCGGTGAACTCCCCATGGGCCGTCAGATTAAATACGCTGCGCATCGCGCGCGTGTCACTCGGCGGCCGTGGGCCGCTCGTTGGCCTTTTTCGGAGCTCCCAGGAGATTCACAAGACCCGCGCACTTAGGTGGGGGTGAACATCCCCAATAGAGGGTAACTGATATTTTCGGCGGCCTTATTGAAGGATTGTGGCCCCACCAATTGGGGGTAACCCAATATTCGTTTCGCGGCGCCCGCCGCGCAATGCGACGACGACAGTTACGGCTGCGACTGCGAGTGAGACGTTCTAGGACCGGTCCTATTCGCCGCCGAGTGAACGGAGGGTGGGGCGGGGGGCCAACGCGAATTCAGAGGGTATGGGCGCGTTTGCTTCCTCAATCCCGGCAGACGGGCCGACGGCGATGTAGGTCACGGCGATGTAGGCTTCGGTCGCGTGGGAGCGCGTGGCTCGCGTTTTCTAGCAAACCGTTGTGTTGCGTTTGCTCGATCCATTCGCAGATTGGAGACGTAGGAAACAGTGGTTCGTGATTTCGTACAGTCTGGTTCCCAACGTCACCGTTCAGCAACGCAGCCTTTACCCCGGCCTCGGAATTCGCACGCGTCGGGCCATGTGGGTTTGATGGCCGAACGCAGAAAGAGGCCGCCGCAGAAGGGAGAGTTGGGTTTGGTGGGGTCTGCGGGCCCACGTGGCGGACAAACCTGGCCGTCGGAAGATCGGGTGCGCCCTGGCCCAGGGGTGCGGCGCCGGACGGGGCGCGGCCAGAGCCCTGTGTACACGCTGGTCGTTGGGCTTTCTCCACATCAGAAATGTTTTTTCTCGTTTTCTCCAGACATCCCGCGCAAGAACAAGAGCAGACCCTCTCCTCTTATCCTTACATCGCGCGCTCGTTCACCCAATCGCTCACGCACATCATCATTCACTCAGACTCATTCACCCACCCGCCCACTCACCCACTCACATACTCGCACGCACGCACCCACTCACCCACCCACTCACTCACCCACTCGCACATTCTCACGCACTCATCATCATCACCACTCACGCGCTCACCCATTCATTCACCCACCTACCCGCCAACACTCAGCCAGTCACACTTTCATCGTCATCCTCATCATCATCATCGCCATCACTATTATTACCATCACCGGTTTCACTCACCCACTCTTTCATTCATTCACTCATCTCACCCGGGGGCCCCCTCGCTATGGGGCCCGCAAATCATGTTATTAATCCGAGCGGGTCTAGCTGTCGTCACTGTTGGGCTTTTCAAGCTTGACTACGGCGGAAATCTCACGCGGGATTGTTTGTGTGGGTGACTTGCGAGGAAATCTCAGACGGGGAACCCCGTCCTATGGGACCCGCAGCTCATATCATTACTCCGAGCGGGTCCTTGGGATCCTGTAAATGTCGTCGCTTCTGGCCATTTCAAGTCTGAGTGTCTGGGGGACGGCTGATGCGGAAACCTTGTCAGTGAGTGAATTGCGAGGACGTCTCAGGCGGGAACCCCCTCCGTAATTATGGGGCCCGCAGCTCATCTGATGAATCCGAGCGAGTCGTCGGAATCCTGTATCTGTCGTCGCCTTTGGCCTCGTCAAACTGGAGTGTAGGGGAAGTCTGATGCGAGAGCCTCGTTTGTGAGTGAATTGCGAAGAGCTCTCGTGCGGGACCCACCTCCCAATGGGGCCCGCAGCTCACGTTGCTAATCCGAGCATGTCATCGGAATCCTGTATCATTCGTCGCGCTTGGCCTCTTCAAACTTGAGTATGGTGGAAGTCTCCGGCGGGAATCTCGTCCGTGAGTGAATTGCGAGGAAAGGGGCCGCCCTCCCGAGGGTGTCATCGGAATCCTGTAAATGTCGTCGGGTCGGGCTTCCCAAGCTTGAGTGTACGGGGAAGTCTCGGGCGGGAGCTTCGTTTGTGAGCGACTTGCGAAACGGTCTCAGGCGGGAGCCCCCCCCTATGGGGCCCGCAGCTCATGTTATCAACCCGGAGGGGTCATCATGATTCTGCAACCGTCTCCCCTGTAGGCTCCTGAGGCTTGACTATGGCAGAAGTCTCAAGCGGGGTTGTCCCGACGGCTGCGCGATGCGGCCATTCGATATTGCGCCCGTGCTGGCCGAGGCGGCGACGGCGCCGAGGAAAACCGACACGCGCGCTCCTGCCAGGAGGGAGGACAAGTGCACGAGGAGAACAGGCGGGGCGGAGATGAGGGGAGGGAGAAGAATGGGAGGTAAAAGAAGAGACAGGAATAACATTACGAGGAGGAGGAAGGAGCGGAGGACGAGGGGGAACAGGATGAACATGAGGAGGCGGAAGAGCAAGAGGATGCGGAATGCAACGGGTAGGACGAGAATGAACAGGGGGGAGGAGGAGGATGAAAAAGGGAGGGGAGGAGGAGGAGGGGGAGGAGGAGGAGGAGGAGGAGGACGCCAGAGGGCGGAAGGACGTCTTCCGCTGGTCGAGAAGGGCGAGGGACAAGCCACACAGATTCCCGTGCGGGGTCCGACCGTCGGAGTACTGTTTGTTTGGCTGCCAGGTCCCAATCTAGATTCCCACCGATTCCTTACTTCACGAATCGATGTGCTTTTGCTGCGTTTCGCTATTCTGTGGAAGGGCTTGAGCCCCCTCCTCCTCCCGCTCCGTCCCCTCCTCCTCCCCCTCCCCCTCCTCCTCCCCCTCCTCCTCCCGCTCCTCCCCCTCCTCCCCCTCCCCCTCCCCCCCCGCAACCATTAGAGAATCACCTCGGCAGGCAGGCCCGGGCTCCGCAGCGCGCCCGGGGCTCCGCGCTGGGGCCTCCCGGGCCCCCCCCCGGCCACAGGCCCCCCGGCCCTGCGCGGCTCCGACGCTCCGACGCGGCTCCGATTCGAGGAGGAGGAGCGCTTGATCCGCCCCCGTAATTAATTCGTTTTGTTTTGCCGATCTCGCCCGGCCAACGTGCACATGGCGTTCGCCGTCGCCCGTGAGGCACAAGTCGAGAGGGCGGGGAGGACGAAGGCTCCAGCGCCAGCCTTAAGTCGGGCCTGCCCCAGTACAGGAGGCATGCTCTTATCTATTTTTGTATATATATATATCATAGTCTGGGGACGGCATTTGTTTAGTATGTTTGTTTTTCATTGTCGTTTTGGTTCAAAATCCGCCTCTAGCGGGACGCGTCCGACCTAACGCCAGCCCTGCTCTTCTGCGGGTGCCCGCGGACCTGCTGCAGGGGGCGCGGCGAGGCTGGGCCGCCGGGGCTGTCGCGCGCGCCCTCGGCGCAGGACGCCTGCGGAAGCAGGGCGCGGGCTCGCCTGGCGACCGGGCGGCTTCAAAAACGGGGCGCATCTCGCGGGGCTCACGCGGCGGCAGGCTGCAGGGCCCTCCGGAGGCGCAGAGGCCAGAGAATTGAGCCGTGAACTCTTGGAGCTCCGTGGGGATTTCTGTGGATCGGCGCCCAGGCTCGGTTTTTCTTGTCTAGCGCCGGCGTCTGTTTTTTGGAGCTCCTGTGTCCCCCACGAACGACATGGGCACGGGAAGAATGGGTACAATGCCCAACAGCGGATCCTGTTCATTTTGAACAAGACTCGCTGTCCACGACGCCGCGGCCTGTGTCCATTCGAGACAGAAGGCCGCCAGCCCAACATCGGCCAATGTTAGCGTGGGACAACAATTGTTGTTGGGCATTGTACCCATTCTTTCCGTATCCATTTCGGGCGTCCAAATTCTTTGGAGCTCTTGTGTCCCCTTTGGCCCACCGCAAGCAAGGCTGTACCCCGCCTTTCTCCCCACCCGCCTCGGTCCTATCTGTTCCCGTCCGTCCTCCATGCCATTTTCTTCCATCCCATGTCCTCCTTGGTGTTACCCGCTCTCTCTCTCTCTCTCAGTCTTTCTCTCTATCTCTTTATTGTTCTTTCTCTCTTCTCGCTCTCTCTCTCTCTCTCTCTCTTTCTCCCTCCCTCTCTAAACATATTTCTTTCTTTCTCTCTCTCTCTCTCTCTCTCTTTCTCTCTCTCTCTCTCTCTCTTTCTGTCTCTTTCCCCGTGTTCCTCCTTCCGCCTTCGGTTTTCCATTCTTCCCTCCCTTTCTCCGTTGCGCCCATGCTCCTGGGGCCGTTCGTGTGGAAGTGCGCTCCCGGCGCCGCGATCGGCCGGCTAAGTTCGGGGACCCCCAAAAGGGGTGGTGACGGTGAGTCCGTGGGGATTCGGGGTCACCGCACGGTTTTGGGACTCGGGTCGTTCTCCGAGGATGTCTCGGGCGACAGGGTCCTCCAGGGTCCCAAGACCGTGCGGTGACGGACCGTTTTGTGGGATTTTGAGGTCACAGCACGGTTTGTCACCGCACCGTTTTGGGACTCCAAATGTGCGCGCGGGGCAGCAAGTTGAGGCGACGCCCTTCTCGTCCGCAGTCAACCCCAGCTCTGCCCCGCATCCTCCCTCCCTCTGCCCTCGTACTGCGCCTGGGCTCAGGATGCCCCCCCCCCCCATCCTCCCCCCCTCCACTCCACGCGGCCCTTCGCCATGGAGAGCGGCCTGCTTGCCTCCGTGGCGGGGCTTTGGGGTTCCGACCCAGACGCCACCGGCGTCGGCGCCGCGCCACCGCCGCGGGCAGCGCCCGGCCACGAGGAGCCCGTGCCGACGGCGCTTGCCGGCGGCGCCGCCGGCAAGCGCCGTCGACGACGGCGGACGGCGCCGACGGCGGCGTGCTGGCGGCGAGGACGGCGGCGAAGAGGGCAACGAAGGGGGCGAGGGCGAGGGTCCCTCGGCGCCGGCGCAAACGGCCGCGACGGCGGCGCCGTGGCGACCACGACGACGAGGCCCGACGGGCGCAGACGAGGACAAGGACGACGACTCCAGATCTGGGGTCGCCATTGTCGGTTTCGCCCTTGCCCGTCGGCCTTCTCCGCTCGTCTGGTCGTGTCGCCTCTCCTCCGCCCCGGCTGTTCGTCTTGCTCGAGTCTCGCGAAACCGTCTTCCGGAGACGCCATTACTGCCCATCCCTTTTGACGGTTTCTGGCGCCAGCCGCCAGCCGCCAGCGTCCAACACATTGAAGTATAGTACGCACTCTTGCGGCCCCTGGGGGCGGCTCCGCCCCCTGTCAGTCGGGCCAGACGAAAGGGGAGGATTGGGAAAGGGGGAGGGGGGTACGAAATCTGTTGTATGCAGCTGGTTTCGGCCCCACCAAGGGGTCCATTCCTCGATACGCTAGCCGCCTCCGGCGCCGGGAGGCGCCACGAAAATCAGCTACGTGAGCTGATTCTCAAACCCCCCTTTGCTTTCTCCCTTCCGCCCGACCCGATTGTCGCGTGCCCCCTGGGACTTCTCGAGGCTTCTCGTGCGGCCTGCTCGCAGCCAGAGAGCCCCAAGACGGGCTTTAAGAGGGCTCCGAGAGGCCCCGCAGACAGCCAAAGAGGACCCCGAGTCGCCGAATGATCGGTCCGCCCTAAGACGTCGTCTCCAAGACACCTTTGCTGTCCCCCCCTTTGCTACCCCCCCCTTTCGGATCGCCCGACCCGAATGGCCCACGTCGCATGGCATCGCCCAGGCGGGCGTGTGCAGCTTCGGTTCGTCGGAGGTTGATCGACCTCCTACCCTGACACGTCGACTCGCGAATTGGCTTCTCTCGGCTCGCGAGAGGGCGTCGCGGCCGTCCTTTTTGCGGGTCCAGGTCCGTCGGTTTCGGTCCTACGGTAGGTTTGCGTCGTGTCGACCAGCGGCGACCCCAGCGCGGGCGTTCAAGGTTGAACGCCGCTGGCGACCCAGAATCGATCGACGTTGAACGATCGGACGTTGCGGCAGCGGCCAATCGTTCAAGGTTGAACGATCCCTGCGGTGTCAAAAACCAACGCTGGGGTCGGCACGACACGAACCTGCCGTAGGCTGTTTTCAATACAGGGTGGTCGGGAGGCTTGCTGTCCCCCCCCCTCCCGGCCCGATTGTCCGGCCGCCCAGGCGCCGCCGCAGGCCGCGGCGCCCGGCGCGGGGTGCCCGCCGCCGCCCGCCGCGGGCGCGGGCGCGCGCCCGCTCGCCGTGTTCGACGGGGCGCCGCCGGCGGCCGCCGGCGCCGCGCGGGGCGGCGGCGGCGGCGGGGGCGCGCCGCGCGGGGGGGCCGCCGCGGGCGCCCTGTTCTCGGGGGTGCGTAGAGATCGGGGCGGGGAGGGGGCGCACGAGTCGGGGGGGGGGCACAGGCGAACCCCCACCCCTGCCCCCCACGATTTCGGCGGGGGAGGGTGGGGTTCACTTCGCTCGGGAGGTCCCGAACGAAGTGAACCCCACCCTCCCCCTCAGAAGTCCTGGGGGGTAGGGCTAGGGTTCACATGTGGCCGCCTTATCGGGGGTGGACAGACCTCCTACCCTGACACGTCGATTAAGGAATTGGCCGTGTTCGGTGCGCGAGAGGGCGTCGCGGCCGTCCTTTTTGCGGGTCCAGGTCCGTTGGTTTCGGTCCCAGGCCGTTTTCACTAAGGGGAGGTCTACTAAAGGGAGGTTTGTTCACCGCCGAACGAGCACCAGCCAGCGTTAAGTCGGGCCTGTCCCTCTACAGGGGGGAATATTCAAGAATAGTCTGTGGACGATTTTGTGGACCATTTTTGAGCATTTCAAGGGTATTGTTTGACTGTTTTTTATTTTATCGTCCGAAATCCCCCTGTAGGGGGACAGGCCCGACTTAGCACTTAGCACCAGCAAGCGGGGTGGGCGGAACCCCCGCCCCGACCCGTCGCTTCGGGAGGTGTCCGCGGTCGGTTCTCGAGGAGGCGCCGCGGAGGCTTGCGGCCCTCCAGGTTTTGGCCCGGGGGCGGTTTTTGTTCACTTAACCACGTTTTGCTGAACGGCATGCTGTCCATCCCCGGATCAGGCATGGATCCCCAGGAAAACATAGGAAAGTGTGGGAAGGGGGGGGCAAGACGAAAACCCAGGGAATGGATGGGGAAAGATGGGGGATCCTGGGATGTGTGTCTATGCATTTGTGTGTCCCTGGGCCCCTTTAGTAGAGGAGGGCGGGGTTTGATCTAGGAACCAGATGGAGTCCGAGTATAGGATCAGGATCTGTCTCTGGGGAAAGGATCGGGACTTCGGGGGCCGCTGTTTGAGAACCGCGATGCGTCGTCGTCTCTCTCCGGGGCTGGGGGGCGAGCCCAGTTGGACGCTCGCGCTCCCTTCTTAGAAGGGGCCGTTTGTGGAGCGGTTTTCCTCCAGCCTCAAGTCGGGCATGCCTCTCTTCAGGAGGAGAATTCAAGAACAGTCGAAACATAGTCCGTGGGCGACTGTTCTATCATAACCATGTTTGACAGTTCTTGGACACGTGTTTTGTCTGTGTTTTCTTCCCTTCCTGTAGGGGAACGTGCCCGTCCTAAATCAGGCCCCACCCCTGCCTCCGCCCGTACCCCGTCATCGGAGGGCACCAACTATACACCAACACCGATCCTGGCCCAGGATCACCCTGGGCCCAGGGTGATCCTGGCCAGGATCGGTGTTGGTGTATAGTTGGTACCTTCCTACGTCAGGTGCCCATGAAACAGTCAGGACGCTGACCTGCCGAACCGCTTCGGGCTCCGAGCGGCCCCTGGTTCCCGGGGCTGCTGCCAGAGGTCTGGGCCGCGAGGGGGCGCCTTCGCAGCCGAGGCCCGCCTTGGCCAGCCTCGGCCCCTCCGCTCCTCCTCCAGCCAGCCCTGCAAGGGAGCAACTTCATTCTCCTCCTCCTCCTCCTCCTCCTCTTCCTCCTCCTCTTCCTCCTCCTCCTCCTCCTTCTCCTATTCCTCCTCCTCCTCCTGCTCCTCCTCCTCCTCCTCCTCCTCCTGTGCAGTGGAGGCCGGTCCACAAGGGACCTTCCCCCAAGAAACCCGACCCTGAGACCCTAGGGTGTCCATATGGACTTTGGCTGGGGGGACGTGGCGCTCTCCGCTGCAGAGCCCTCGGCACCCTTCGGGCACCCCTGGAGGCAGGCAGGGTGCTTTCTTTTGGCATGGGGGCCTCGGCGGCACGTGCCCCGCCTGCCCGCCCCCTCTACGCCCCCCCCGATCTTCCCGCTGGAGCCCCTGTTCGACCCGCGCGCGCCGCCGCCCCCGCAGCCCTCCGCCGCCCCGCGGGGCCACCCAGCCCCGCTGCCGGAGGTGCTGCCGAGCCGCCCGGCCGAGGCGCCGGGCCGCGCCGAGCCGCCGCTCGCCGCCCCCCCGCTGGCCTGGGCGACGCAGCCGGGCGCCGGGCCGCAGCGCCCGCCGCCGCGGGAGGGCCCGCGCGGCCTCGGCGTGCCGCCGGAGAGGCGGGGCGTGGCCCGGGCGGCCGACGCGGTGGAGCTCTGGGGCAGCAAAGGGATGCCCGTACGTGACCCGTCGGTCGTGGAGAGCGGTTCATGTGTGGGTTCCCAGAGCCTGATTTGCGTCCTCGGGCGCCTGCCTGCTTTCTCGCGTCCTCTTCCCGCCTCTCCCTGGGGGGCGGGCGGGAGCCCGATGTTTTTCGAGCGCCTCCCCACTCGATGTTTCTGCCCACTTCTTCCAGCCGACGGGTACCGCTGCTCCCCAGGTCTCTCCTGGGGCGCTTTCTGACTGGACTTTGGAGGGGGATCCAGGAGATTGTGCGAAACCTCTCCAGGCGAAACAGCCCTGCCCCAGCGCCGCAGTTTGTTTTGGGTGCAATGAGGCGGACCAAACGTTCAATGCAGAAGAACATGGGTTTGCTGTAGTCGTCGCGGTTGGCGCTGCGCGCCTTGCACCTCCCTGGACCTACTCACGCCGCGTTCGGCTCGCCTGCAGAATCGTAATCTTAAGCCGAGGATCTAGCAGCGGCACAGCGGCATTCTGCAGCAGACTAGAACTGCTTCGCAAGAGAATGTGCAGTGCAACGCGACGGCAATGCACAACATATGTTTTGTTTGTAATCGTGGTTGGCTCTGCGAACTTCGCACCGCCCTGGACATGCTCAAACAGCATTCGGCTCGCACGCGGAATCAGAAGCCCAAGTTGTAGCAACGAAACAACAATTGTCCGATGCACATCAACACTGCATGCCCCCAACGATTTGCAATGCTAGCAACGCTGCCATGCAAAGCAACATGCAACGCCAATCACATTGATGTCGTGCTGGTTGGCGCTGCGCGCGTCGCACCTCCGTGGACCCCCTCAAACGCACGCGGCATCGCAATCGCAAGTGCAAGTTTTGGCTTCAAACAGCGAGGCCGCGGCATTCCGAGGCAGACCAAACTTACAATGCAACATGACATAGGTTTGCTCTAGTCGTCGTGGTTGGCGTTGCCCGCTTCGCACCGCCCTGAACCTACCTATGCCGCGTTTTGCTCGCCTGCGGAATCATACTCTTAAGTCAAGGATCTAGCAGCGGCACAGCGACATTCTGCAGCAGACTAGAATTGCTTCGCAACAGCATATGCAGCGCAACGCGACGGCAGTACACAATATTCGAGCTCTAGCAGCGAAACAGTTGCACTGCAGAGCAGGCCAGCATTCCATTGCAAACCAATGCTTAATGCAGGAAAAGCTCAGGAGGGGAACAAACACACACAGACACAACGAATCGTCGATTCCCCAGAAATATAGGAATGGGAAGTGGGGGGAAGACAACAACCCAGAACATATGGGAACATATGGGGAATCCTACTATTGGTGTGTATCTATTTGTGTGTCCTTGGGCCCATTGAAAAGCAGCAATAGAGGACACTGCTTTGGTGTCGTCGTGGTCGGCGCTGCACGCGTCGCTACTCCGTGGACCTCCTTCAACCGCATTCGGCCCGCAGTCGTAATCATGGGCATATGTGTAAGTCGGGCCTGTCCCTCTACATGGGGGAGTATTCAAGAATAGTCAAAAAATATGGGGATTATGTTTTGAGTATTTTGGGGCATCTGTTGAGCATGTTTTGAGTATCTTTTATGTTTCGCCCAAAATCCCCCTGTAGGGGGACACGCCCGACTTAAGCATGTGTCCAAGCCCTAGCTAAGAACCAGCGGCTCTCCGATGCCGGTCAGTGTCGCATTGCAAAAAGCGAAGCAATTCAACACAATTGCAACGCACGCGTGACACATAACACCGTTTCTGTTGGCGTCGTCGTGGTTGGCGCTGCGTGTTTCGCACCGCCCCGTACCTCAAATCACACTTGGCTCGCACGCAGAACCGTAACAATGAGTGCAAGCTCCAGCAGCGAAACAGCGGTTCTCCGACAAGGCCAACATTGCATTGCACAACAAACGAAGCAATACAACACTGCAATGTGCAACAAGCTGTGTTGCTGCCGTCGTGGTTGGTGCTGCGCACTTCGCACCTCTCTGGACCTGCTGAATTCACATTCGCCTCTTACGCATAATCATGATCATATGCTCGAGCTCTGGCGGCGAAAGCGCGGCACTCCGAAGCTCAAGCTCAAGGCATAATCTTCAAGCTTGTTATTTTGAAGCTTGGTGTCCCGCCGTGCGCTACACAGCTAAGAACTTTATAGAAGTCAACTTCTGGCAGCGTCACAGCGGCTCTCTGAAGCTGTGTGTTTTGCACTGCTGACAACAAGTGCAACGCACAATTAGATGACAAGACACAAGCACATGCAATGCAAAACCAATAGTGTTGCTGTCGTCGTCGTCGTCATCGTGGGTAACCGTGCGCGCTTCGCACCTCCCGCGGCCTCCTCAAAACACATTCGGCTTGCACGCAGAATTCGTAATCATACGGTCGACCTCTAGCAGCGAAACGGTGGCAACCCGAAGCTCAAGCTCAAGGCTGCAGCTTCACGCTTGCTCTTTTGAAGCTTGGCGTCAGGCCGTTCGCTACACCCCTATATGAGAACTTCATTGGATCTATGTTCTGGCGCGTAGCGGTCGCTGCAAGGGTCAGACCAGTATCCGGGTGACGCTAATGATCGTGCGTAGGAGGCAGGGGTTCGATGTCTGTTCATGGGAGCCTTCGGTGGCGACTTTGAAATCAGCCTCTCTTGCGTTCGGACCGCTTAAGGGCCGCATTTTGCCCATCCTCCCGCTCCTCCTCTCCCCTCCTGTTTCCCCTCCCCCTCCTCGTCCTTCCAGCCCCCGCGAGTCCAGTCCAAATCTGGTCCAACTCCGGTCCAGATTTGTGCCAAGTCCAGGCCCAAGTCGGACCGCGCCGGGGGCCACGCAGGCTCCCATGGAACGGACACCAATGGGGGGGGTGGGACCCCCCCCACATGTTGTGACGGCGTGTTTTCCACCACCACCACCAGAAGTTGGAGGGGGGAAGGAGGAGGACGAGGAGGAGGAGGAGGAGGAGGAGGACCCCCTCCCCCTCCAACTTATGGTGGTGGTGGTGGAAGACAGGCCCACCATGTTGGTGCTCGCGCGCACGTTGTGGCGATCGCGGCGCACCCCCGCCTCGACGTGCCCCACCCCGCGCGAGCGCTGCCGCTGCCCAGGGCCCCCCCCTCCCCAGGCTGCCGTCGGCGGCGAGCCCGGGGGGGAAGCGATCCTCGCCCCTCGATCCTCGCCCCTCGCCCCCTCGCCCCCTCGCCCCTCGATCCCTCGACCCTGGCCCTCGATCCTCGCCCCTCGCCCCCTCGCCCCCTCGCCCCTCGATCCCTCGATCCTCGCCCCTCGATTCTCGACCCTCGACCCTCGACCCTCGACCCTCGACCCTCGATCCTCGATCCTCGATCCTCGACCCTTCGGGCCTCGACCCTCGACCCTCGACCCTCGACCCTCGACCCTCGATCCTCGATCCTCGACCCTCGACCCTCGACCCTCGACCCTCGACCCTCGATCCTCGATCCTCGATCCTCGCCCCTTCGAGCCTCGATCCTCGACCCTCGAGCCTCGATCCTCGATCCTCGCCCCTTCGAGCCTCGATCCTCGACCCTCGAGCCTCGATCCGCGGCCCCGAGACGGCTCGGAGGTCCGCCGGACTTCCGAGAAGTTTTCTGAGCCCCCCCCCCCCGAAGACACGGAAACGGCCCCGGAAAGGGCGAGGTCGTTTGAGAAGTCCTGCTGTTTTCTGAGAAGGCCTTGTCCTTCCCACTTCCCCCTCGCTCGCCGCTGAGAACGACCGCTACAGCAACAACGACAACAACAACAAACAACTAACAACTAATAACTAACAACAACAACAACAACAACAACAACAACAACAACAACGACAACGACAACAACAACAACTAACAACTGACAACTAACAACTAACAACTAACAACGAACAACTAACCACAACAACAACAACAACAACAGCAACATTAACAACAACAACAACAACGACAACGGCAACAACAACAACAACAACAGCAACACCAACAACAACAACAACACCAACAACAACGACAAACACAACAACGCCAACAACAACAACACCAACAACAACGACAGCAACAACAACAACAACAACAAAACCACCAACAACAACAACATCAACAGCAACAGCAACAGCAACAACAACAAGACCAACAACAACACCACCAACAACAACAACAACCGCAGCAGCAACAGCAACAACCGCAACATCAACAACACCAACAGCAGCAACAACAGCAACACCAACAGCAGCAACACCATCAACAACAACAACAGCAGCACCAACAACAGCAACAACAACAACAGCAACAACACCACCAGCAACAACAACAGCAATATAAACACCATCATACCAGCAACCACAGCACATCATCACTAGACACATCACAATCAACCAACACCAACAACACCAATCCCAACATCAACAGCAACAACACTACGAACGACACCAGCAAACACAACAACACACACCAAAACACAATCTCGGCAAAAGCAACACCAACAACACCCACACCAACATCAACGACTACACCAACAACCCAACAACCCAACGACAACGACGACGACAGCAACAGCACCAACAACCTCAGCGACAACAGCAGCAACAGCACAACAGCAACACCAGCAGTACCAACGACAACAAACCTCTTGCCGTGGCGACGAGGGCTTCCCAGGACGAGCAGCGGCATCGAAACCTTATTTCTCAGGAGGGAAGAAAACACAGACACAAGTAATCGTCGACTCCCGAGAAAATATGGGAAGTCAGGGAAGTGTGGGGAAGACGAAAACCACCCAGAAGACATGGGACAATATGGGGAATCCTGGGATTTGTGTGTGCTTCGTCGTGTGTGTCCCGGGGCCCCCTCAGCTTCTCCCGAGGAAGAGGAAGATGAGGAGGAGGAGGACGAGGGCGGCGGTGGGAGGAGGAGGAGGAGGAGGCGGAGGAGGAGGAGGAGTAGGAGGAGGAGGAAGAGGAGCAGTAGGAGGAGGAGGAGTAGCAGCAGGAGGTGGAGGAGGAGGAGGAGGAGGAGAAGGAGGAGGAGGAGGAGGAGGAGGAGGAGGAGGAGAAGGAGGAGGAGCAGGATTCTCTCCCGCGAGGAGCACCTGCCCCTCGGCCACGAGGCCCCGCCACTGGGCGAGCCGCCGTGGCATCCGCTCCCGGCCCACGGGGCCCCGCCGGGAGCGGCTGCGCCGTGGCCGGGCGGCGCGGCGGCGGGCTGCGCCAGCGGGCTGCTGGGCGTGGGCGATCGGGGCTCACGAGACTCTAGGCCTCCCAGATGGGGTCGGAGTAGATGGGGTCGGAGGATCGCCGATGCATCGCCGATGCATCGGCGATGCGGCTCGATGCGCAGCCCGATTTGCTTCACGTCGACGTCGCCGACGCCTCGCCGACCTCGGCGTGGGCGATCGGGGCTCACGAGACTCAGAGCGGGCAAGAGGGGGGTGGTGACTAGGGGGGGTTGGATGTCATGGTGGGGGCCATGATGTCTCCCCAGATTTCATGGCGCCTCTTCTTGTTTCGTTACGTCCCGGGCTTCCCCCCCTGGGCCGCGCACGTACCGCCGGTCATGATCTGCACCCCCCCCTCTTGGACACCCCCCTCTTGGCCGCTCCCGATGGGCGTGGGCGATCGGGGCTCAGAGACTCAGATTATGATGTTCCAACCTTCGAAACACAACAACAACAACAACAACAACAACAACAACAACAACAACAATCATTTTACCCGAACGCTCAGTGTTCTCCCCAGTGCCAGGGTTTTCATGCGACGCCAGCCAATACCCCCACTTCGTGGGGGGGCAATGCAAGCTCTACCAAACATCCACACGACTCTCGGGAACCACCCACACCCAGCTTCCCGCCCTATGACGTCAGGACACTTCACTTCGTGGCGCGCGGACGATCGTGGATACTACACTGGCGTGGAGTACACACCCGCAGAGGTTGGCATCTTGAAATTATTGAAATCACATTATGTTTGGCAGGATTTCGGCACGCGCGCGCGGCGGCCGCGCGCATGTGCACTTCGTGTCATTTTTTGCAAGGGATGGTGGCCCTCGTAGGCTCGCAACCGTTGTTGCAGAAGGTCGAAGCACCTGAAAAGGTTCCTCGCAAAGGCCCTTTTAACAGAAATGTTTAAAATCTGGTGGGTTTCCTAGGAATCCGCAAGAGCGCGCGGAAGGACATTTTGACAATTTTTTCTGAGAAAACCATTGGGTTTTTGATGTTTTTATGTTAAAATCGCTACGAAACCTAAGGTTTTGGAAGGATTTCGTCTTGCGCGCACGAATGTCCACTTTACCTTATTTTTTGCAAGGGATTCTTGCAATTTGATCAAGTAAAAACAAGAATTTTCATTTTATAGTGTTTTTTGCAAGGGAAAACGAGCGTCAACAAAACAACCGGATCCGGACACAATCCACTTTTCTGAAGCTTTCGCGAAAAAATGATGAAAATGTAGCTGCGGCCTAGGTTTTGGAGGGGGGTCGTGCACCAGGGGCCCCAACAATAATTATTCTTTAGAAGTAATAATGTTCAACAACAACAACAACAACAACAACAACAACAACAACAACAACAACAACAACAACAACATACACATAAACTTTTGGCGCTCCGCGCGGATTTGTCGGATCCGCGCTGGGCCCCCGCTATCACGGCGCCTGCGGCGCCGCCCTTGGCGCGCTCCGCGCGCCAGGGAAGGGGGCCCAGCGCAAATCCAAGAAATCCTCGCTGACCGTCGAAAGTTTAGGTTTATGTGTTTTTCATCCTTTTGGCCGGCTGCTAGGCGTTGGCGATCGGGGCTCAGAGACTCTGTCAAACGTCGACGTCGCCGATGCTCAAACGTCGACGTCGCCGATGCTTCGCCGACCTGGACGATGCATCGCCGGTGCATCGCCGATGCATCGCCAATGCATCGCCGATGCATCGCCAATGTATCGGCGATGCGGCGCGATCATCCGACCCTATCTACTTCGACCCCATAGAGACTCATATTATCAGAGTGAGGGGGCCGAACGGTCATTCATTGTCCCTGGGTGCGTGGCTGAACTGCCGATCCGTTGTGAGGATCCTGCTTGTTGTTGTTGGTGTCGTCGTCGTCGTCGTCGTCGTCGTCGTCGTCGTTGTTGTTGTTTGTTGTGTTGTTGTTGTTGTTGTTGTTGTTGAACATTATTACTTCTAAAGAATAATTATTGTTGGGACCCCTGGTGCGCGACCCCCCTCCAAAACCTAGGCCGCAGCTACATTTTCATCATTTTTTCGCGAAAGCTTCAGAAAAGTGGATTATGTCCGGATCCGGTTGTTTTGTTCCCCCCCGCTTTCCCTTGCAAAAAACACTATAAAATGACATTTCTTGTTCTAATATAATCAAATTTCAAGAATCCCTTGCAAAAAATAAGGTAAAGTGGACATTCGCGCGCGCAAGACGAAATCCTTCCAAAAGCTTAGTGTTCGGAGCGATTTCAACATAAAAACATCAAAAAACTAATGGTTTTTCAACAAAAAAATGTCAAAATCTCATCCCGCGCGCTCTTGCGGATTCGTAGGAAACCCAACACTTTTTAAACATTTCTGTCAAACGGGCTTTTGCGAGCAACTTTTTCGAACTTCTGCGACAACGGTTGCGCACCTGCCAGGGCCATCATCCCTGTCAAATAATACCATGCGGGACACATTCGTTTTTTCTTCGCGCGCGCACGCCGAAATCTCCAAAAACCATTGGGTTTCTTAAGAATTTTACCACCGCGCATCATAAAATCACACGAATCGCACCGTAGGTCCTCGAAAAACACCTGCACGACTTTTCAAAATTTCCACCCGCGCGCGCTGTCCTAACAACTTCTGTGGGTGTGTACTCCACGCCAGTGTAGTAGCCACGGTCGTCCGCAGGCCACGAAGTGAAGTGTCCGAACGTCATAGGGCGGGAAGCTGGGTGTGGGTGGTGGCGAAGAGTCGTGTGGATATTTGGTAGAGCTTGCACTGCCCCCCCACAAAGTGGGGGTATTGGCTGGCGTCGCATGAAAACCCTGGCACTGGTGAGAAAACTGAGCGTTCGGGTAAAGTGATTGTTGTTGTTGTTGTTGTTGTTGTTGTCTTCGTCCCCCCCGCGACCCGCCCCGCGACCCACCCGCGGCCCACCTCGCGACCCACCCGCGACCCACCCCGCGAATAAACCGCGACCCAACCGCGACCCACCTGCGATCCACCCCGCGACCCGCTCGCGACCCACCCGCGACCCACCCGCGACCCACCCGCGACCCAACCCGCGACCCACCTGCATTGTTTTCACAAAAAATCGGCGCCTGCGGCGGGCTCGTTGTATAGCTTGCAAAGTTTTGCGCTCTCGGCGGGCTTCGTCAAAGCCTCGCAGACTGCCGACGTCCCCGCAGCCCCCTCTTATCCGCAACTGGGTGTGCCCCCCCCTGAGCTATTCGCCGCTATCGTCGCCTCCGGGGCTTCACGGGATGGGGCAATAGCGCCCGGCGCGTCGATGGCGCGGTCAGCGATGGCAGCCGACTGCGCTCAAGAGGAGGACGAACCAGAGGGCGCGGTCGCCGATCGCGCGTCCGCCGCGCGGCGGCGGCCCGCCCCGAGATCATCGCCGCGACTTCCGGGAGATAGGGCAATGAGATCCACGGAACAGGATTTGTCCACAACGCCCATCCTCGGAGGGGAAGGGGCCGACCTAGATGGGGAAAATGAGGAACTCGAGGAAAAGGGCGGGTCTTGCACATCGGTGTTGCCGGCGAGGGTCTGGACCCCATGGTAAAAGACCTCGTCGCGGCGAGCTGCGGCTTGAGCGCAGGCAGACAGCTTGACATCGTGGTGCATGGGGGCGTTCGCAAGCTTCTCGAACTCGATCGCGGCCTCGGCAGTGGCCAGGAGGTCAGCGGGAGGAAAACGATCACGATGCCGCACATAATGACAGAGCGACGTAGCCATGATCAGGAACTCGACAGACTCGGCGTCAGAGCGAAACACGGGTCAGCGGGCGAGTTGGTCAGTAGTCAGATAATACCGCCCCCCAAGGAACGCCATCGCCAAGCCCCAGCAGTCCGCGGCACTCCAGGTAGCGCGGGAAGTCGCCCAGCAATGAGTCGCAGCCGAAGAGGCAATGCCGAGCGCCAGCGGCCGTCGCGATGCGCGTCGAGCTAGGCCAGCCGCCAGCAAGCGCACGAATGCAGGAACACGTCCACGCCCGAGGAAGACGGCAACGAAGAGGAAACCGCCACCGCGGGCACCATTTGACCCACAAATCGAGGAGTACGCAAGCAAGGGCGTGGACGACGAGCAGCGGACGCCCAGATAGGGCGGTCATGTGTTCCAGGATGGCCCAGACGGCGATCTGCGGTGGCCGCGCGTTGGCGTGGCCAACGATGAGGCGGCAGTCCACAGCGCCAGGCTGGCACCGAGCACGCGCGGTGAGGAGCAGGAGCGCGACCGCAAGCAGCCAGGTCAAGCGTCTCCGCGATGGCGGGCGACAGCCAGGAGCTAGGAGACAGGCCAGCAACGAGATCAGCAATAGGGCGGCGATCCACCCACCGTCGCGCAGCCTCCTTGAGCGCGCGCAGGTATTCGTAGACGGCGGCGCGCGTAAGCGTCGCCGATCGGAGCGGCATCGCATGCGCCGTCGCAGGGGCCGACGCGAGCTCGGGAGCGCCCCATTCCCGCCCGGTGGAGTAGTCTTCGCGTCGAAGAGCAGCACCATGGTGTCGAGTAAGCTTCCAAAGGCTGGGTAGCGCGCGCTTGCCGAACTCAGCAGGCACGACGAAGAACTGGACCACGCACGACATCGCGGGGCCGACCCGCGCGAAGTAGACGTGCGCGCGAATGGACAGCGGCGCCGATGTCATCGAGAGGCGCTGCACGCGCTGCCAGTGCTCCCGCCAGCGTGCCCGGGAGGAATCGAGAGCCGTGGCCGCGGGACCTAACCGGCAGCCCACGTACTCCAGCGCGTCGGCAGCACGGCGGGACGCGCGAGGCCAGGAGGTTTTTTTCTCGCCGCGGAGCTGGACTTCCTCGCAGAGAGACGTGAACGGAGGGGCCAGGAAGCACTCAGCAAGCTGCAGGTGGAGCGCGGCGTACTCGGCGGCAGCCGCCGCGACCAAGACCAGCAGAGGGGGGGGCATGAATCGAGAAGAGCACGACGGCAACGTCGTTGGCACAGGCACGCATGGCCGCGGTGTCAGGGAGATCCAGGGCGAGACGAATGCGGTGGAGCGTCGGAACCGCGGAGAGAGAGAAGAGCGCGCCTGACAGCGCGCAGCTCTGGATGACGCCGCTCGCGATGCGGAATGCCGCGATCGCCGGCGACGGTGCGCCACGCCAGCGAACTTCTGCCGAACGCGCCCCCCTCCTCCCCTTTTCCCTTTTCTTCTCTTCCACCCTGCCAGTTACCTGTTTTCTGCCTGCCTGCGACCTCTGCCACCGGGCTCGCCATCCCTGGTGCGCTGCGAGGCGCAAAACCATCGCAATTGTCGAGGGCTGCTGCAAGGGTCCAACGGAGTGCTGCTATACGCAGATTCAGGTTCGACCTCGCCGTCGATGGGGGGCTGCGACGCGCAAGGCTGTCGCCGCTCTCGGGGCAATAACACCTTGCTAGCGCAAATCAAAAGTCGGATGGCGCGGGGGCGGGGGAGCCCCGCAGTCGGCGCAACGCGCGACGGCGGGCGGCTGCATGACCACCCGCCGCGTGCCGCCGTGTGTCGCGCGGGCGTGGCTCCCGCGCTGGTGTGCTGGGATGCCGCGCGGCCGTGCGTCGGTGTCTCCTCTCGCTGGCCGGCCCCCTCTCCGAGCCCGGTCGCCTTTCTGCCGCCTGGCCTCGGGGCGGGATACCAAATGCCCGGTCATGCCTGCGGCGCCATGCCTGTTTATTACGCACTCTAAGGTAGGGCGTCCGCCCAAGGTGCTGTCCGTTGCTTGCCATGACGCAGCTTTGGTCCAGCTTTGGAGCGACGCGCGGCGCGTCCGTTTGCCATGGTACTTCGGGCGCGACCGCGGTCGCGCCCGAAGTACGTTGTGCATGGGCATGGTTTGCCCATGCACACCGTTTGAGATGGGCATGGTTGGTACACATGTTCTTCGGCCGGCGTCCTGCGCCAATCGCCAACGTCGGTCGACGTGGCGGATTGGCGATTCGGCCAGGGTGCGTCCGGCCGCGGCCTCGTCCAACGTAGATTGGGTGCCGTTTCCGCTTCTTGGGTGGCATCGCTGTCGAGCTTCGCCGTGCTGGAGACGCAGGGGGGTTGTCGGGGGGCCCACCGGATTGACGTCATGCGCAGACTCTTATCAGACTTCACCATCGTTGGGGGCTGCTATCTGCGAAAGTGTCATCACTTTGGGGGGCTGTTGCGGGGGCCCAGCGGGGTGACGTCATACGCGGATTTGGACTAAACCTTGCCATCCTGGGGATTAGTACGGTTTGCGAAGTTGTCGCCGCTTTCGGAGGTTGTGGGGGGTCCAGCTGAGTGACGTCCTGCGCAGACTTCCGGCTCGACATCGCAATGCCGGGGGGACTGCACAACGCGAGGTTGCCCCCACCCCGCGACCCACACCGCAACCCACCCGCGACACATCCCGCGACCCACCCACGACCCACCCGCGACCCACCCGCGACCCACCCCGCGACCCACCCGCGACCCACCCCGCGACCCACCCGGCGACCCAACCGCGACCCATCCCGCGACCCACCCGGCGACCCACCCGCGACCTAGCCGCGACCCAGCCGCGACCCAACAGCGACCCACCCGTGTCCCAGCCGCGACCCATTTGCAACCCACCCCCGACCCACCCGCGATCTACCCTTGTTGGCTTAACGAAAAATATCGGCGCATGCGGCGGGCTTCTCCAGAGTCTCGCAGACTGCCGACGTCCCCACCGCCCCCTTATTCTTATCCGCATCTGCGAGGTGCCACGTAATGTTCCAGCCTATTCTAGCCTCGATCACCAGAAAGAACTTCGAGCACCAAGGAAGTACCGAAAGTTGAGGGCTTTTTCACGCGTCGGGACCTGGGAGGCGATACTCGCTCGACGCGTTTTCGATACATGTCTGAGTGCTCGAGATTTCTTGCGGTGATGTGGTTCTGAAGTGCGATGGGAGAAACCGAAGACTCAGACGAGTCGAAGGTACCCCTACCACTACCCTTCCCCTGTGGTTGTCCCCCTTTTGGCCTTCCTGGGCGGCCCGCGCCGCCACTTTTGGGATGCGCCTCGAAATGCAGGTCGGGACGCACCCCGGGAGAGGTCCGGGGAGTAGCAGTGTTGCTAGAAGTACCCCTGGCCCAGGGTACCCCTGGCCCAGGGGTACCCTGGGCCCCTGGGCCCCCCTCACGAGGAGGAGGAGGAGGAGGAGGAGGAGGAGGAGGAGGAGGAGGAGGAGGAGGAGGAGGAGGAGGCGGAGGCGGAGGAGGAGGAGGAGGAGGGGGAGGGGGAAGTTGATGAGGAGGAGGAGGAGGAGGAGGAGGAGTACCCTGGCCCAGGGGACCCCTAGGATTCCCGGGGGGGCCCAAACGGCCTCCGGGGCACCCCTCACGAAGTCAAGAGGGCCTTCGGGGTTCCAGAAAGGAGCGAAAAGCTGGGGGCACCTTGGGCCAGGGGTACGTCTAGCAACACCCGAAGCAGTGTCGATATCTTCTGGGTTCACCAGTCCATTCAGACGGGGGTCTGTCAGAGCGCCTGCTCTTGCAGGATCCTGCAGGGCCATGGCCGCATTGGCCTGGGCTTGGGTGCAGGAGCCACCAGGCGTCTGCGAGGCCGGACCGACCCGGGTCTGGATTCGAAGAAGCAAAAACCACATGAACATAATTTTTTGGCGCTCCGCGCGGATTTCTCGGATCCGCGCCTGGGCCCCCCTGGCGGCGCTTCCGGCGCCGCCCCTGGCGCAGATCCAAGAAATCCGAGCGGAGCCCCAACAGTTTCTGTTTATGTGGTTTTCTCTTCTAGGATTGCCCCGTTTCAGAAGATCCCAGAGTGGAGAGCCCCCAAACGGGATGGTGACCACACCGTGTGGTGAGTCGGTGGGGGTCGGGGCCACCGCACAGTTTTGGGACTCGGGTCGTTCTCCGAGGACGTCTCGGGCGCCTGGCATCCGAGGTCCCAAAACCGTGCGTGGACGGACCGTGCGGTGAGGTCCTGGGGGATGTCGAGGTCACCGCACGGTCTGTCACCGCACTGTTTCGGGACTCCATCCCCGAGGCGACCTGCTCGGGTTCGCGCCGCCGTCGGAGCTGGCGGAGGGGCCGCCCGAGCCGGGGTGGGTGCTCGGCGCGCCAGAGGCTTCCCGCGGGCCGCTGCCGCGGCCGCCGTGTGGTCCTCCGTCGTCGGAGGGGGGCGAGTGGGTCGGGGGCGTTCGGACGGGGCCAGTCAGTATCGTTTAAACGACCCCCCTCCCCGTCCTCATCCCCTTCGAGACCCCCACCAAATTACCACCCCAGTCGGAGATACCCCTCGAAGCCCGAAGGGACAGGCCGATGTCCCCATCTAGGGGGGAAATCGGCGAGTGGGGCCCAGGCCACGCCGCTGGGGATGGGGATCGGTTAAACGATGCTGAGCCAAGGGCCAGGGGCCTTCGGTCGCAAATCATGGGGGCCTTGTGTACCCTGGTAATGTTGTCTCTAGCGTGCACTTCAAGCAGTGGCGAAGCGTCCTGGCGTGCCTATAGGGCCTATAGGCCTACCACACCATGTTCTAAGAACCTTTTCTGGTTTCCACGAAATCGCTTCAGAACATTTCTGGCTGGGGCTGTCTTGTTTTAAATCATCGGCTGTATGTTCTAAGAACCTTGTTTTTGTTCTTAGAACATCAGTGGGTTCTAAGAGCATGTCATGGTAGGCCTTCAGAAATGCCTGAACGTTCTGACGGGGCCAGGGGCCAGGGGCCGGGGGCCTTCGGTCGCAAATCATGGGGACCTTGCGCACCCTCGTAAGATTGTCTCCAGCGTGCACTAGCGCAGCGTCTGGTAATGGAGGAGGCAGCGCCGATTTGGCGTCGACTGGCTTCGACTCGCGTCGGTTCGCGTCGTTGTAGCGTCGATGAACGTCGACTTGCAAGAGCCAACGGGGTGGTGTAATAGGAGGCTCTCATGAGCTGCTACACAAGGGGCCGAGACGTTCCCGGCTACGCGCGCTCGGCTGGCGCTGCGGGGCCAAGCCCGAGCACGCACGCCGACACGTACCGACCCCACCTGCTCGAAGCCCATCTGGGAGGCCTCTACGAGTCGGACTGGGCCGGGCCGAGGAGAAGTCCGTTCCAGGGCGTTCCAGACCGCTTTCAGGGCGTTCCCGAACGCTTTGGGGGAGGGCCGCGGCGCCCGAGGCATCCTCCAGAGCCGCCGGATCTCAGGATTTTCCAACACCCGGTTTGTTGTGTCCTGGCTTCGCGTCAGAGGCGTCCGAGAGGGGGGTGGTGTTTGGGCCACCCGATCTGTCTTTTTTCTTCGTCCTGGCTCCGTCTTAGGGGCGTCCGAGAGGGGGGGGATGACTGGGGTGGGGGAGTCGGGAGGGAGCCGTGCCTGCTTCCCCGGAGTGGCACGGCCCCCTCGCATCATGCCGCTGCGCGCGTCATGCTGCCCCCCTTCGGCCGTGCGCCTGCCTCGGGCCCGTGCTGCACGGACCCCCCTCTCTTGTCGGAGGCGGCTAGACCTCCTACCCTGACACGTGGATTAGTGAATTGTCCGTTTTCGGTTCTCGAGAGGGCGCCGCGGCCGTTATTTTCCAGGCTTGCGCCCGCCAGGTTTGGGCCCGGAGTCGTTTTCACCAAACCACGTTTTACTAAAGGGAGGTATGTCCATCCCCGATCTTGGCCGCCCCATATCCTGCCGATTCGGCGAGCGAGGGAGTGGGAAGGCGGGCAGGACAAGGCCTTCTCAGAAGGCGGCGCGGCTTCTCGGAAGCCCCCTGGCCTCCTGAGAAGTCTTCTGTGTCTTGGGGGGAAGCTCGGGAAACTTCTCCGAAGGCCCATGCAGGGACTTCCGAGCCTGCTGGGAAGGCCCGCCCCTTCTCGCCGCGAATCTTGGGCGCTCCCGAGTTGAGGCAGCGGCAACTGGCCATCGGGTGGCCCCCTCGTCGCTGCGGCCGGACGCAGCTCGGGAAGCCAGTGTTGGGCGCCGCGTAATGGGGGGGTCATACATGGGGGGGTGGCGAGGGTGGTTCGAAAAGGTACCCAAACGGTACCTAAACGAGCCCCCTGGGGCTCTGGAGGGGCCCGAAAGGGGCACGAAAGGGGACCTTTTCTGACCCCCCCATTTGTGACCCCCCCATTAAGCCACGCCCAACAGTGTATTTGGCAGGGCTGGACCTAAACGGTGTTTCGGCGATTTCGTGGGCCGTTTTCGTTTCGACTTCGCTTTGCGCTAGAGGTGGATTGAAGACAAAACGAGGGAAAACGATAACAAAACGAAAACGAAAAACACCGTTTAGGTTCAGCCCTGGTGTTTGGACCCTGGGAGGGGTCCCGGGACCAATTGAGCTGGCGGTGTCTCAATTCTCAGCTCGCCCTGCTCCGGCACCACTCTTCCGTGTAGGAGACGACTGCTGCGAGTCACCGCTGCCCGCCACCGCCTTGCCGTGAAATGCCCAGTGCCGAGCGGACTCGCGCGGCCGCGCTGGTCAACCGCATGTCAGCCTGGTCTTTGGGGAAAAACACTGGAGGAAGACGTTGGGATTTTGCCGTTTGGGGCTGCCTTGGGTCTTTCGTTTTTGGTGTTTTGGGCCTTAGGGAGACTTCGGGGGCCCGCTCGGATGCTCTTGGGCTCTCGAGGACGCGCTTGGGCCGTCTGGCGCCTATGGAGGCCGTCTTGGAGCCTCTTCGGGCCTTCTTGGGCTGTCGTGGTGCCCTCTTCGGGGCATGCCGGGCCGTCTTTGGGCGATCTTGGGTGCCTTTTGCTGGGATCGGCCTGAATTCGCAATGTTGGAACCTGCAAGGGAGTCACTCAGCTTCGCCTCTTCAGGCCCTCCTGGTGGACCTCGTGAGGCCGCCTGGAGGCGTTCTTGGACCGTTTGAGGCCGTTTGTAGTCGCCTCACTGGGGCCCTGGCAGGCTACAGGGAGTCCACGGAGTGTGCGGAGTCCGGGTCCAGGGTGTCCAGGGAGTCAACCATGGGGCGGCCAGAGAGTCCAGGGAGTCTATTGTGTCAAGCAAGGGTGTCCTCGGAACCCGGGGTGTCCACAGGACCCGTCAGGTTGAGAATCTCCTGATTTGGAGTCGTGGGGGTTCAGGGGGTCCAGCAAATCCAGGATTCTTCAGGGAGTCCACGGAGTCCTGGGACTCCAGCGAGTCGAGCGTTGAGGGTGTCCAGCGAGCCCAGCGTGTCCAAGGGGTTTTTAGGAAGTCCACGGAGTCCAAGGAGTCCATGGAGTCCACAGAGTCCAGTGTGCCCAGGGTGTCCTTAAAAGTCCAGAGGGTGGATTTGGGGAGTCCAGGGGGTCCTTCGGGAATCTAGGGGTGCCCGGAGGGTGTTGGGGCGTCCAATGTCTCGGAGGAATCGAGGGAGTGCAGTTTGAGAGTCCAGGGAGACTGTCATTCCTCCATATGCAGTTTTAGAGTCCAGTTTAGAGTCCAGGGAGTGCAGTTTTAGAGTCCAGGGAGTGCAGTTTTGGAGTCCAGGGAGTGCACTTTTAGAGTCCATATGTATCTTGACAGCCTCTTCTATTGTTATTCCTCCTCGTCATCTTCCTCTTCCTCCTACTCGTCCTCCTCTCTTCGCCTTCCTGATTATCATCCTGCTCCCCTCTCATCTTGAGTCTCATGCCCCCTCATCCTCATATGATCCTTCTGGTCCGCGTTGAAGGTCGCGCGGGACATGAAGAAGGAGCAGTCCTACTGGGCCCACCCTCTCATGCACGCGGAGTACGAGGGCGCGCGGGACGAGAAGGCCTGCCCCCCCCACCCCCCCCCCGTGGCGCCTGGTTGTCGTCGTCGTTCGACTCTTTTGTCGTCGTCGCCCCCGCCGTCGCCGTCGATTCCCCGTCCTCTGCCTCCCATCACTCCCCTCCCCTGGTTCTCCCCACCCCCCGCTGCATCTCTTCCTCTTCCCCCCCCGCATCGCTCGGACGTGTGCATTGTTTCTCGGCCGAGAACCATTGAGGACGATCCTGGACCATCGAGCAAAAAAAAAAAAAACACGCACGAAACCGAAAACGGCACGGGAGATCGACGTCCGAGCGATGGCGAGTCCCCCTCCTCTCCCTCCCCGTCCTCTCCCCCCCCCTCGAGCCTCGCGCAGGCCTGCCCCCCCGCAGGCCCGAGCCCTGGGCAGGCCGCCCCCCCCCCCGACGGGGCGCCGCCCGCCCCCAGCACCCCCCCCCGAGAGGAGCGGCGCGGCGCCTCTCCGCCTCGGCGCCCTCTCCTCCCGAGCGGGCTCCCTCTCGTCTCGTCTGCTCTGCTGCCTCTCCTCCTCCCCCTCCCCCATCCCAAGCATCTTCTCGCCCCCCCCCCTTCTCCTCCCGTTCCCTCCTCCTCCTCGTGCCCCCCCCCCCCCCCTCCTCCGTTCCTCCCCTCCTCGTCGCGCCCTCTGCCCCCCTCCTTCCCCCTGCCCTTTCCCTGCTCGTGTCCTCGTACTCCTCCCTTTGCCCCTTGCCCTGTTCCCTCGGTCCATCGCTCCTCCCTCCTTCCCTGCTCGTCCTCCTCCTCCTCCTCCTTTTCCATTTTCCCTCCGCTCGCCCTCATATTTCCTTCCCTTTGCTTCCCTTCCCTTCCCATCTCCTTCCCTTACTGTTTCCTTCACCTACGTCGTCCTCGTCCTACCCATCCCTTCCCCTCTTGGAAGAGAAACCT
>CAUYUJ010001080.1:52500-60000 GCA_963575745.1 Prorocentrum cordatum
TTTCTGTCTTCCAACGTCCTCCCCACGGCTAGGCCGCTCCCGTCATGCCCATGCAGCAGCCGTGGCAGGCGGAGGTGCTCCACCCGAGGGGCTTCCACCCCCAGGCGGCCGCCGCCAGCATCGCTGCCGCCTCTGTCCTGACGTCGGGCACGTTCCTCTACTCAGAGGAGGAAAAGGTACCCATACATCCACCCTTTACTCGTTTTCCCTTTTTTGGGCCTCCTCGGAGGCCCTCGTCGCCACCGTCGGATTCGCCTCGAAATTCTGGTCAGAACGCACCCCGGGAGGTGTCCGGGGAGTAGCGATATCGGTACTCTTCGAATTCCCCATCTACAGGAGGAATATTCAACAAGAGTCAAATTATCCCAGTGCGACCCTACCTAGGAGTTGGAGCCCCTAGGAAACCAGCATTAGTAGTAACAGTAAAGCTAAGCTAAAGCTAAAATAACGCTAAGCTAAAGCTAAGCCAAAGCTAAGTTAAAGCTAAGGTAAAACTGAGTTAAAGCTAAGCTAAAGCTAAGCTAAAGCTAAGCTAAAGCTACGCTAAGTCTAAGCTGAAGCTAAGCTGAGGCTAAGCTGAAGCTAAGCTAAAGCTAAGCTAAAGCTAAGCTAAAGCTAAGCTACATTAGGCTAAGCTAATCTAGGCCAAGCTAAGCCAAGCTAAGCTAAGCCAAGCTAAGCTAAGACGAGATAAGCTAAGCCAAGCTAAGGGGGCGCGACTGGGGGAACCGCGGGGCGGGGACTGGGGGAACCGCCCGGGGCGCTTTCCACTGCCCGGCCCCTTTAAGCTAGAGAGTAAGAACCCTTTTAGGCAGAGCCTAGGTAGGGAATAAAGTAGTTTGGGGACGATTCGTTGATTCTTGTTGACGATTGATTGAACAGTTCTTGAGTATTCCTGCTCCTTCGGCCAGAGTCCCCCTGTAGGAGGACATGCCCGACCTAGCTCTGCTCCTCGGATTCCGGCTGTGCGCAAGCTCGATCGCACCACACATTTCGTTTCACACATATTGCACATCGCACTGGTTGGGGTTCGCGTTCGCTGGCCGTTGCATGTTTTGTAAATTGGTAATAGCGGTTTCACCTGCAGCACACGCACGGAAGTGCCATCTTTGCCCCACCATGGAAGCGCTGGGTGGACAGACAGCGCCCGTGCGCGTCCACCTTGCTAGCGCGGACGTGCCACCGCTGCCACGCCTTGGACACGAGGAGCGCACAGACCGCACCCCCTGCATGCCATGTCTGGTTGCGAGGAGAGGCCAAATCTGCCACGCCCTGGGAGCGTGCGTCGCATAGAGACCGCACCCTCTGCTCACCCCTTTCCGTCGGCAAGGAACGGACGCGCCCTGGACGCGCCGCGGACGGTGGGACGGACACATGCCGCACCCCGTCCGCACCCCGTCTGGCTGTGAGGATGTGTGCCACCTCACCATCAAGACCGCGCTTCCTGCGTACCCCATCGGGTGGTGAGGAAATGTTGCCCGGGCCACGCTCTCGAACGCTGGACTGATTGGGACTGCACCGCGTTGTCTCCCCCTCGAGAGGCGAGCTCGTACCATGCGCGGGTAGCGCGTGAGCGCGAAGAGAAGGAGGAAGTGGAGGAGGAGGAGGAGGAGGAGGAGGAGGAGAAGGAGCAGGAAGAGGAGGAAAGGGAGGAGGAGGGGGGGGAGGAGGAGGAGGAGGAGGGGGAGGCAGAGGAGGAGGAGGAGGTGGAGGAGGAGGATCAGTGGAAACCCAATAATCATCAACGATGTAGGCCCCTACGACGGTTCATTGCCATTGAGGGAACTGCCTCGTTGGAAGACAACAGTTTGAAGATCCGGAAGCGTGCCAAAACATGTTTCTCGGGATTCTAACGCCACGTATCAACCTTGCTGCTGCGTCTTGGCGATCCAGAGTCGAGCCAGAACGCCATTTTTGATTCGACACAGCGAATCACCATAACTGTTGCGCCCGCATAATCTGGAAACCTTCCAAATACAATTTCAGGTAGGCTGATCATGGAAAACCGTGCAAGTCTTGCATTTTTCAAAAACAAACAAACTAATGTGTGCGGCGCTGAGGCGAGAGCCACATTTTGAAAGCCGCCCGCCCGCAATCCGTGAAACTCATGCAAATGTTTGGAACGAGTGTGCGCGGCGCTCGGGCGAGAGCCACATGTTGAACACCACCCGCCCTCCATCTGTGGAACCACTGTCACTTTTTGTGCTTCAGAGTCATACATGGTGAGGAAGTCTCACCAGGCCCACTCTAATAACTGGCCTCTAGTGCGATAGGCAAGAGTTATTTAAAAGAAGAAGGAATTGAGGAGGAGGAGGAGGAAGAGAAGGAGGAGGAGGTCTTGCAGGACACTTCTTCAATCAAAGGTTGTGTCGTCTCCTGTGCGTATGAGGCAGCAGTCGCGTTGCTCTGAAGTCGGTAGCGCGTGAGCGCGAGGAAGGGGAGGAGGAGGAGGAGAAGGAGGCGGAGGAAGAGGAGGAAGAGGAGGAAGAGGAGGAGGAGGAGGAGGAGGAGGAGGGGGAGGAGGAGGAGGAGGGGGAGGGGGAGGAGGAGGAGGAGGAGGAGGAGGAGGAGGAGGAGGAGGAGGAGGAGGAGGAGGAGGAGGAGGAAGAGGATGAGGAGGAGAAGGAGAAGGAGGAGGATGAGGAGGATGAGGAGAAGGAAGGAGGAGGAGGAGGAGGAGAATCAGGAGGAGGCGGAGCTGGCTCTCCCTCCGCGAGGCGAGGTCGGCGGTTGAAGGGGCGCGCCGGCTCTGCGGACACGAGGCCGTGGGCCTGCGCGGCACGGCTCCGTGCAGCGCGTGCGCCGGGCCGGGCCCTTGCGGGGCGCCGCCTTCGCCACAGGGCCTCGCGGGGCTTCTTGGACGGGCCGAGCTGGGGCTCGCAGGGCTCGTTTCGATTCCTTCGATGCGATTCGACTCCGGGGGCTCCCGACTCCGATTCGATTCGATGTGGGATCTCGATTGGGTAGCCGATTTCTCACTGGAGGCCCACTAGCCTGCCGATTTCCGCCGCTGCGGCTTCTCCCGACTCGGCTGCCGATTTCCGCCGAGCCGATCAAGTTCGATCGCCGATGCGACTTGTCGATTCGATTCTGGGCTTCCCTGGGTCGAGCTGGGGCTTGTGGCCCGCGGCTTGGCCCGCGCGCCCTGCATCCGCAGGGGGCGGCACGCGATCGCTGCTTGCGTCTCTGAGAGGGTGAGGATGATGGTGGTGAGGATGATGCTCACGATGACGATGACAGTGATGGTGGTGGTGGTGACTGTGGTGACGAGGCTGGTGATGATGATGGTAGTGTTGGAGGTGGCGATTGTGAAGGTGGTGATCATGATGACGAGGATGATGCTGGTGATCATGATATGTCAATGGTGCCGCTGATGATGGTGATGATAACGACGATGTTGATGCTGGTTTTGGTAATGACTAGTTGATGATGGTGATGATGGTCATGATGCCGATGCTGATTATGATCAGGATGTTGATGATAATGCTGCTGATGACGATGCGGAAGATGATGATGCTAATGCTGTAGTGCTGGTGGTGATGATGTTATTGGTGACACCGATTCGTATGATCATGATGATGGTCATGCTGCTCATGTTGATGCTGGTCACGCAATTGATGATGATGTTGCTGATTGTGATAACGGTGTCAATGACGATGGTAATGCTGACGATGGCGGTGCTTCTGATGCTGATGATTCTGCTGATGATGACGATGCTGAGGATGATGCTGATCATGATGCAGATGAAGTTGTATATGATGATGGTGGTGTTGATTGTGGTGCTGATGCTGATGATGATGATGCTGATGATGATGATTATGATGCTGGTGATGCTGATGTTGATAATGTTTGATGGCGATGCTGATGACGATGATGATGCTGATGATGCTGATGGGGATGATGATGATGCTGCTGATGAGGAAGACGGTGGTGATGATGCTGATGAGTATGCTGTTGCTGATGATGCTGATGTTGATGATCATGAACATGATGATGGTGATACTACTGATGGTGATGATGATGAGGATGAGGATGAGGATGTGGCTGATGATGAGGATGATGAGGAGGAGGATGATGAGGATGATGAAGATGCTGATGATGCTGCTGCTGATGATAATTCTGATACTGCTGTTGCTGATGCTGCTGCTGATGATGACGATGATGATCATGATGCCGATCGGGGGAGGATGAGGAGGAGGAGGAGGAGGAGGACGAGGAGGAGGAGGAGGAGGAGGAGGAGGAGGAGGAGGAGGAGAAGGTCGATGGGAGAGACGGAGCTGAATGGAGAGCCAGGAAGAGTGAGGGAGGACGAGGAATAGTTGCGGGTGCAGTGCAGGGTAGGAGGGAACTGGGGGAGCAGGAGCGAGGAGGGCGGAGCTGAGGGGGAGAGATGAAATAAGAAGGATGTGTTCTTCCTCCTGTTCCTCCTGCTGCTCCTCCTGCTCTATCTCCTCCGTTCCTCCCCTGTCCAGAGTGCCTCCCTCATGTCTGCCTTTTCCCCGGCGCCCAGTCCTCTCTGCCTCTCCCTCTCATTCCTTGTTCTGCCCCCCTTGTCTTTCCCCGTCCCTCACCGCTTCTCCTGCCTCCCACCTCGTCCCGCATTCCCTGCATCAATGGAGGGCTGGGAAGCATGAGGTCGGATGAGAACTAGTGGTGGGCGGAGTGCAGGGGATGAGGACACTGGGGGAGCAGGAGCGAACGCGAGGAGGGCGGTGAGGAGGAGGAGGAGGAGGAGGAGGGGGAGGAGGAGGCGCCCTCCTTCCTCCTCCCACCCCTCCTCCCTCCCCCCCAAACATCGCCCTCCCTGCGTCCAGCGCCCCCCCCCCCCTCCCCCGAGCAGGCGGAGCTGTGCGCGCGGGCGGGCATGGGGGGGCACCGCGCCGCGGTGCACCCCACGGGCGTGCACTTCGAGGCAGCGGGGCCCGGGCTCGGAGCAGAGGGGGCAGTTGCGACGGAGGAGGCGGAGCGAGGAGCGCCTCTCGCAACCTTGGGCCCCCGCCGCTCACCAACTTTTTTTTTGCTGGGCAGGGTTCAGTGGGGTGGCACCCGAGCTGCCACTTGGCCATCGAGGAGGATCGAGGAGGAGGAGGGAGCAACCGAGGATCCAGGATCGAGGGTCAAAGGCCGAGGGGGGGAGGCCCACGCCGCGGTGCACGCGGGCGCGTGCCACGAGGCAGCCGCGCCCAGGGCTCAAGGGCCCAAGCTAGGATATATGAAGAGGTCGGGAGATCGTACCTCCTGCTGCCCCTCCTCCTCCTCCTCCTCCGCCTCCTCCTCCTCCTCCTCCTCCTCCTCCTCCTCCTCCTCCTCCTCCCGGGCATGCCCGCATGTGGCGGTCTTCGGCAGATGGCAGCTTGCGGCAGTTTTTGTCGGCATCCCGGTGCCCCCCTCCAGGCCCTGGGACCGTCGACAAGCAGCTCGCGATCGGAAACGCCCGCCCCGGGGAGAGGGTCGGGACATCCAGGGTGCCCAGTGTTGAACAAACACGCATGTCGCACGTTTGGGTTCGGGTTGCGCACATCCCCCCCCCCAGGTTCGGAGAAACGGAAGACTCGAGAGCAAGCCGGACCTCGTGCTCGCGGACGCTTTTCGACGAGCGCGTCCTGGGTTCTGTCGGTCGGTCCAGTTTTCGTGGGATGCCTGCAGCGGGGGCACGCGTCAAGTTTCAGACTGGGTCGCGTCATTTCTATGATGGCCCCGTCTTGCCAACAGGCAGCCCCAGCTGGCCACGAAGGGCTCCCGGAGCAGTCCAGGGCGGGCTGTTGAGCGGAGCAGGCTCCCCGAGGTAGTCCACGCTCAACCCTCGGGGCGCTCCGCGCACCCGCGGGAGTCGGCGCCAGAGTGTTCCGACCGCCCTGGACTACAGGATAAGGATAATCGACTTACCAAGGGTACCTTGCATCCTTGCCTCATTCGCTCATCTTCGGTCCATCCGCAACCACTTCCGAGGGCCAGCCCCGCTCGAAGAGCCTCGGCATGGGCTTCCAAGGCCCTTGCATCCTTACCGCGCATCCTTGCTATACGGGTTGACTGTCTTCGGAGCGCCTGGTCAGGCCAGCTGGGACTTTTCGGCGGGCCTGTTGAAGCCAGCCAGGACGGAGGGTCTGAGGGGGCTGGCGTTATGTGTGCAACCTGACGCCTCACCAGTTTTCGACTCCCCAAAGGGGCCCAAGCTCGGGAAAAAGGTGTGCCATGTCGAACAGCGAGCGTTGTTATTCCAAATTGGCATCGGCCGATGCTGAGCAGGCAGCCTTTCGCCTCAAACGGACAACGCCCGCGACGGGCGAGTGATGGCCAGGATGGGCATGCACTGCTGCCGGCCTTCGTCACAATTCTGTCCGTGCCCCCCTCCGGCCTGCAGGTCGGAGGGAAAGGAGCACCCAGGGTTCGGGGAGGAGGGGCGCCGAGGACCGAAGAGTACAGTAGAGCTGGGGATCAACCGAACATCGATGTCTGATTGTTTTGTTTCCAATGCGGCTTTGTGCCTGAGGTGGACCTTTCTCTTTCACAGCCGTGCTCTCTCGTGTTGCGGCTGTTTTCTGACGAACTGGACCTCCCAGTCGAGCTTCGGCTCGTCTGGGAGGCGCAACGGGCTGCCTTGTTCCCTGCGTTCCCCAGTTCGTGCCATGCCATGCTATGCGAAGCCTATGCGAAGCCTACGTCAAGCGATGCACAGCAACAGCAGTGCCACGTATCGCAACTCAATGCAGAGCAATTGTGAGCAATGACAAGCAACGTTAAACAATATAAATCGCTGTGCCAAGCAAGGCAATGCGCTGCCAAGCAATAGAACGCAGCGCCCTGCAACCTCAAGCGACGCAAAGCAATGTCTTTGCATTGCTCGAAGGTAATAGGCCGCTGATCGGGGCCGCGCCGGATTCCTTGAGCCGAATGAGGCGTTCCCGTGGTTACTGATGGACACCCGCGAGATTCCGACCAGAATGCACCCCGAGAGACGTCCACGGATGTGTTTGACGCCAGGCCTAGACTTCGTCGCGGTGGGAAAGTCACGGCGGAAGATTCTTCTGCATTCGGGACCGATCCCTTCCCCATGGGCCGTCAAGAACAAGTCTCAGGATGAAACGCTGGTCCAGGGAAAAAGGTCGAGACCGCAATTCTAATTAGCAAATCGCGTCGTCGGGTCTGGGATAGGTGCACCTGGCGTTGCAGACCAGCGCAGGCGTGGGAACGAAAGATGCCAGGGGTCGACGTCGAAATGGCTCCCGGCGAACACGGTCGTCTCATCCATTTTCGCCCTCCTCCGCTTGCCCTTCCATTGCTTCAAGCTCCCCCGGAGAGAGAAATAGAGAGAAAGTGATGACGAGAATGAGGAGGACAGGGTGGCAGATGTGGAGGAAAGGGAGAATGTAGGAAGGACAGGATGGCGCAGGATGGGGAGGCGGAATAAGACAAATTGAACGGGGATGGGGGGGAGTGGGAGGAGGACGATGCAGAAGAAGGACGAGGCAGAGAGGGAGGCGGGGAGGAGAGGGGGGATTG
>CAUYUJ010001080.1:65000-152500 GCA_963575745.1 Prorocentrum cordatum
TGTGGTCGCTAGGAAGGGGGGCGGTGGAACCAGACCCCCCCCCTTTGAGTGGAGGGAGGGGGTTCGGACCCCACCCCCCCTCCCCCCTCTCGTGACGGAGGGAGGGGGGCCTTCGAACCCCGCCCCCCTCCGTCCCTCTCCTTTCTCCTCGGGCCGGCGCGCGCGTCGGCGGCGACTGGCGGCGGCGGCGAGGACGACGATTTCCTTTTCCGGGCTGGCGCTGCCGCCTGCGGCAGCGGGCGGCAGCGGCGGGGAACGTCGACGAGGACGACAGTGGTGGTGATGGCGGTGGTGGTGGTTTGGTGGTGGTGTGGTGGTGGTTTGTGGTGGTGGTGGTGGTGGTGGGTTGTGGTGGTGGTGGTGGTGGTTTGGTGGTGGTGTGGTGGTGGTCTGTGGTGGGCGGTGGTGGTGGGTTGTGGTGGTGGCGGTGGTTTGTGGAGGTGGTGCTGGTGGTTTTGGTGGTGGCGGTGGTGGTGGTGGTGTGGTGGTTTGTTGTTGTGGTGGTGGTGGTGGTGGATTGTGCTGCTGGTAGTGGTGGTGGTTGTGGCGGTGGTGGTGGTGGTGTGGTGGTTTGTGGTGGTTGTGTTGGACTGTGCTGATGGTAGTGGTGATGGTTGTGGAGGTGGTGCTGGAGTGGTAGAGCGTGGTGGTAGTGGTGGTGGTAGTGGTTGTGGGTTTTTGTGGTGGTGGTGGTGGTGGTGATGGTGAGTTGTGCTGGTGGTGGTTGTGGCTGGTGGTGGCTGTGGTGGTGGTGATGGTGGTTGTGCGGTGGGTTGGTGGTGGTGGTGGTGGTGGGTTGAGGCGGTGGTGCTGGTGGTGGAACTGGCGGTGGCGGTGGGTTGAGGTGGTGGTGGTGGTGGTGGCGGTGGTGGTGGTGGTGGTAGTGGTGGTGGTAGTGGTGGTAATCGTCGCTGCGTCCCCGCCGTCGCCGCCGCCAGCGCCGACGCTGGCGCAGGCGCCAGGGGGGTTGGGGGAGAGGGTTTGAACCCCCCCTTGTGCTGCCTAAGGCCATCGTCGCTACGTCCCCGCCGTCGGCGCTGATCCGCGTTCGGGCTCCCCCTTGGCGGCGCCTCCGGCGCCGACCCTGGCGCGCCCCGCGCGCCAGGGAGGGGGGTCCAGCGCGAATCCAAAAATCCGCGCGGAGCGCCAAAAGTTTGTATTTATCTGATTATTTCTTTCTAAACAAGAATCCGGCCCGCAATCCCGAGGATGCACGCGGGGCGCGATGTGTGATGTTCTATGCGCGGAGGAAGGCGACCCGATGGTCCTGAGGCCATTCGGGCTCTCGGGGCCCTCCTCGGGAAGAAGAAAAGCGACTCGGGATGGAGAGCCGATGCTGAAAAAGCCCCCCCAGAGAACAGCATGTAGTTCCCTCCGGGCCTGGGTCTTTCATGCCGCATACGACCCCTGAGACTCGACGTAACCAACAAAAATGCAGCGTCGTAAAAATCACACCCCTGGCCGGAGGCATAGAGCCCAGCTTCCTGCGCCTTTATTCGAGCCGCATCGACCTGTGAAGGCCCTGGGGCTCGAACAAGAGGCGAAACAACGCCCGGCTCGATAAACTTGAGACGCCAGGATCCCAGGGGGCGCGCGACGAAGGACAGCGGGCTCGTCTGCGCGGACACTGGCGAGCAAGCTGCCCGCGCAAGGTCGCGCGTAAACGCCCTTGTCTCCGACGTGGCGTGCCGCGCTGGCGGCCCGCGTCAGCCACCGCGTGAGGTCGCTGCGGCATGTCTCGCGCAAGACCGGTTCGTGATCGTCGCGCAAGGTGCACACGCCGTGGCCAGCGACGCTGTGGATCGATCCGTGGGGGCCCTGGGGCCCGAACAAGGGGCGAACGCACGCCCGCCCGGCTCGAGAACATCCAGACGCCTCAATCTCAAGGGACGCTGTGGCGCTGGAGGAAGGAGGGGGAAGAGGAGGAGGAGGAGGAGGAGGAGGAGGAGGAGGAGGAGGAGGAGGAGGATAGGGGGGGGGAGGAGGAGGGGGAGGGAGGAAGGGGAGGGAGGAGGGAGGGGAGGGACGGGGAGGAGGAGGAGAGGAGAGAGGAGAAGGAGGAGGAGGAGGAGGAGGAATAGGAGGAGGAGGAGGAGAATGGAGGAGGAGAATCGAGGAGGAGGAACGGAGGAGGAGGAGGAGGAGGAGGAGCAGGAGGAGTAGGCGAAGGAGCCTCGACGCTGGCCGCCCCCTGCCGCAGGAGCCCCTGCGGGCTGCTGGCACGCCGCGCACGCAGCGCCGCCGGGCCCCCTGCCAGGCCTGCCGCCGGGGGCCGCCTCGGGCCTGGCCGCCAGGCCGGCGGGCCGCGCGTGCTCGCCGCTTTCGCGCCCGCCGCCACCGTTCTCGCGCGCTGCACGGAGTCAAGCAGTTTTTTGCGCTTCGCGCAGCGCGAAGCGCGAAGTTAGGAACCCTTGCAGATCCATTGGTGAACGAATAATGACATAAGCATAACATCTCGGATCCTCGCTGGGGCCCCTGGCGGCGCCTCCGGCGCAGCCCTTGGCGCGCTCTGCGGCCATGAGGGCGGCAGTGGCGAAGCGTCCTGGCTCGCAAATAACCCTACCAAACAATGTTCTAAGAACCTTTTGTGGTTCCCACGAAATGTTCTTAGAACATTTCTGGCGGAGCCAGTCTTGGCTTAACACATCGGGTTAATGTTCTAAGAACATTGTTTTTGTTAGAACATTTGTGGGTTCTGAGAACATGTCGTAGTAGGACTATTGGAAAGCCAGGACGGTCGGTCCCTGCTCAACGGAGCGCCCTTGCAGATCATGGGCGTGTGGCCCACCACCACCAGAAGTTGGAGGGGGAGGCAGTCCTCCTCCTCCTCGTCCTCCTCCTCGTCCTCCTCCTCCTCGTCCTCCTCCTCCTCCTCGTCCTCCTCCTCCTCCTCCTCCTTCCCCACATCCAACTTACGGTGGTGGTGGTGGTGGTGGAGAACAGGTCCTCCCCCTCCCCCCATCCACTCCCTCCCCCCCTTCCCCCTCCCCCACTCCTCCACTCCCTCCCCTCCTCCTCCTCCTTTTCCTCCTCCTCCTCCTCCTCCATCTCCTCCTCGGGCACCCACTTTATGGATTTACTACAATATATTAGAACATTGCGCCCTCGCTCGAGATTTCCTCATGATTCATGCAGGGCGCACGCATCATCAACCTGCCTGATCGACCTGGCCGACTGGGCCCGCCTTCCCGACCCGCCCGTTTGGTTCAGCCACTTGCTTTCTGCTCCTAGCCCCCATCCTGCTACTCTCTCTCGTGCTTCATCCTCCTCCATCCCCCTCGTCCCTTCCATCCATCCGTCCTCTCTTCCCCTGCCTTGGAGGCTGCACGACATACACGTTGCATTTAAGAAAGGTATACACCGTTGTTGTTGGTGGTGGTGGTGTTGATGGTGTTGTTGCTGCTGCTGCTGCTGCTGTTGGTGTAACTGATGGTGTGTTTGATGTTGTTGCTGCTGCTGTCGTGGTGGTTGTGGTTGTTGTTGTTGGTGTTGTTGTTGTTGTTGTTGTTGTTGTTGTTGTTGCTGTTGCTGTTGCTGTTGCTGTTGCTGTTGCTGTTGCTGCTGCTGTTGCTGTTGCTGCTGTTGTGATTGTTGGTGGTGGTGGTGTTGTTGGTGGTGGTGGACTTGTTCTGTTGTTCTATTGTTCGATCATTATTTGGTTCTGGGAACACTTCGTGGTAGGCCTATCGGATTGCCAGGACGGTCGGTCGGTCCCTGCTCAAACCCGGTCTTTCGGGCGAAGGTCTTCAGCAGAACAGCGTTCACACCCTTGCAATGCCGAGTCCGGCCCTTCTCCCCATCGCCGTCCCCCGAGGGGGGACGGCGGGTAGTGTCAAGCTGAGCGGGTGGACAGCAGGTCGCGGCAAGCTTGAGGGAGTGCTGGCGTGGAGCAGGGAAAGCGGAGGGGGGCGGAGGAGGAGGAGAAGGAGGAGGTGGACACCCAGGAAGAAGGTCGGGAGGCGAAGGGGAAGGACCGTCGACCCCGCCAGGCTGGAGGGCGTCATCGCGCAGCTGGAGCACGGGGACAGCCGCGCGCTCGGCAGCCTCCAAGAGCTGGAGGCCGGCTACCGCGCGGCGCTGCGGCGCGGCTGCCCGGGGCCGCCCTGAAGAGCCGCGCCTCCCGCGCGCGCGGGGAAAGCCCGCGCGGCAGCGGCAGAGGCATCCCGGCGGGCGGTGGCGCAGAAGAGCCGCCGCGCCTCGTCGGCACTCCGAGGCCTTCCCCCGCCTGGTACTCGTCGGCACTCTTTGGCACTCCGAGGCACTCCGAGGCACGCCGGTGGCCCGCCGTGGTCTGCCGCTCGCTGCCTCCCCCCCAGCCGCCTCCTGCTCCCGATCCGCCCTCCGCATGCGGAGTTCCTTGAGGCCGAGTGCGCCGGTCTGCAACGAGGTGTGCAGGAGTGCGGGCTCTCGCGCAGGGATCTGGGGCGCCGCCATGGCCGATGGCGCAAGCAGGTACGATTCGTCGCGCCTCAGGGAGCGGGTCTCAGATCCGCCCTCTTCCTCATCTTCCGTCTTCCTGAGCATGCCCATGCATCCGCCCTCGGCCAGCCCTCGTCCATCTTCCGCCTCCTCCCTCTCTTCCACCCCTCCTCCGCCCCGCCACCTCTTCCTCCTCCTCCTTCCTCCTCCTCCTCCTCCTCGTCCTCATCCTCCTCCTCCTCCCCCTCCTCTTCCTCCTCCCTCTCCTCCTCCTCCGTCCTCGTCCTCCTCCTCCTCCTCCTCTTCCTCCTCCTCCTCCTCCTCTTCCTCCTCCCTCTCCTCCTCCCACTCCTTTTCCTCCTCCTCCTCCTCCTCTTCCTCCTCCTCCTCCTCCTCATCCTTACCCCCTCCTTCCCCCCTCCTCCTCCTCCTCCTCCTCCTCCTCTCCTCCCGCTTCTCCTCCTCCTCTCCTCCTCCTTCCTCCTCTGTTTGCCTTTCGTTGTCCTCCTCCTCCTCCTCCTCCTCCTCCTCCTATCCCCTTCTCCTTGTCCTCATCTTCCCCCACCTTCTCTCCTCCTCCTTCCCCCCCCCGTAGCCACCCGGGAGCTTACCTCCCCGTCCCGACTCGGGAGTTCACCTCCCCGTCCCGACTCCTGATGCTCGCGGTCAAGGTGGAAGGGCAGCCCATTCCCAAGGGTTGCCTCGACCTAGCATTTTGTGAACTCCTGGCGGAGCAAAGCTTGTCGAGGCATGCGTGAGCTCCTGACGGAGCAGAAAGAGGCATAGCTGGCCAGCGGATGGCCCCGACCCCTGATGAGAAGGAGTGGGATGTCCTGTTGGGCCCGAGGAAACCCGAGTGGGCGTGTTGTTCATGCGCGCGCTTGCACAAGCGGGCGTCGAGGATCAAGTTCGAGTGCGGGCGGTCGGCGCCTGCACACATCCGTACCCGAATTCTCACTGCCCATACAGTTGCGTTGCAGCAGCTGGACAAGAGAGTTGGAAACGCAACCTTCTCGACTCCACCGTGGACGTCGGAAGCGGCTGCCAAGGTTCAAGAGGCAGCCAGTACAGCGGCTCCTGAAAGTGATGAAGGGCGACGAGCGAAAGTTGCGTTGCAAGTTCAGGAGTTGGAAACGTCGATCAAATCGATGGCACAAGATGACAGGATTCCTCAAACGTTCTGCGCCCAGAGACTTGGGTGCTGCTGGGATCGAAGGGCGATTGCAAGGTATCGCAGGTCCAACTGTAGGGACTTGCAACGCATTGCGTGGTCTCTCGCAGGGAATCGTGTGTTGTTGTAAGGTCTTCTTAAGGTTCTTGGCGAGGTTTCTGTAGGGGTCTCCGTATGGTCTTTACATGTTTTGTTGGCAGGGTGACAGGGTGACAGTCGGGATCTTTGCAAGGTCTCTGCACGGCGGCTTTCGCAGGGGTCGTCGCATGGGTTTGCGCTCCAGGGCGGGGGGCGCCGCGCGCGACCGTTCGTTCGAGCGGCCGCGCGGCTGCTTCGCGGGTGTTGGACTCGAGCAGCGCAATATGCGAAGATTCGGTCCGTGTCCGATCCCAGTTGTTGGCTCGACTTGCTCCCCGAGGGCCCTCGACCCTGGGGCCACCTTTTCCTGGGGGCACCTCTAGCAACTCCCGAGTATGAAGGCAAGAGCTGTGCTTGATAAGGCGCTGTCTGTGTCTCAGCTGTCCGTTGCGCGCGAAGCGGATGAGAAGCCCGAGTTGTGTGTTACCTCAGTCCCGCGAGCGTTTTCGGACTCTCCCTCGACCCCCGCACTCGAGCAGCGTATGGCGGCCCTTGCCGCCCGCACCAAAGCTAAAGAAGAGGCAAGAGCTCAGGGGCGCCTTAATTCGGGTCGATCCCCAATACGCTTTCGGTGCTGTCACCTCCCGGCCTTTCAAGGCGCTGTCCATCCATCCATCCATCTTCCGTCCTTCCTCCATTATCGGTCCTCCGTTGTCTTGCCCTTCTCGGGTGCATTTGGGCGGCAATGGTCAGGCGATTTCGGATACGTGTTTTGACACTAGACTTTTTCCTGGCCTGTTTGGAGCCCTAATGGGTCGTATTGGGGTTATGTTTGGCCATCATGGGGCCTCATTGGGTGTCTTGTCAAACAGAGTCATGATGGGTGGCCAGGAGGAGGGAGGATAATGCGAAGAAAGAGGAGGAGGCGAAGGAGGATGAAGTGCAGAAGGAGATTGATAATGAGGTGCGAGTCGGAGGTCGAGCGATGATGATCAGTGAATGGAAATGAGGGGCGATACGATGTGGAGGAACAATTTGTCGAATGAGCGATGGTTGGAAGAAATGCGGACACGAAGCTATGTTGAGGAGTCATGAGGGGTGGCCAGGGGAAGTGATACGGATGAGTGATGACATGTCCTGGGTGCGTGGGGTGGTTGGTGTTGTGTTCGGGGAAAGAAGGAAGGAGTAGGAGAAGGAGGAGGAGGTTGAGGAGGAGGAGGTTGAGGAGGTCGTCATCGTCATCATCGCCACGACCATCGCTACCGTCATTATCGTTGCCGCCGTTACCGACGTGATCATGGCACCGCGCCCGCCCGAGTCACCACGGCTCACTGAAGCGCCCGCGCGCCATCGCGGCCGCACCGATTGTGCCAAACCAGTTGGCGGTTCTTGCGCGAGCCTGCTGGTGCCAGCGCGGCTGCAGAGATGCGCCAGCCAGTGCCGAACGCAACTGCAATCGTAGACAGCGTTTCGGGTGAGAGGGTGGGGCGTTTGTGCTAACAGTGGAATTGACAAGGCGCGACGTGCAGAACGCAATTCGCTAGCCCCACATCGCTCACACGTCCACACTGCGATAACACTGTGTTTCGAGCCCACGCTTGCTATTACGTTAAACTCACAAATATGGCAACGGTGATGGCGGTGTCGGTGATCATGATGGTCACTTTTGATGAAGATTGCGCTGGCGAGCGAACACATGGTGGTGTTGAGTGCAATGAGGGGGGGGGGGGGCTAGCGCATGGGATCGATGGACATCCCGTGCTGATCGTCGACAATTACGTGGCCATCAGGCGGATTGGCGGATGGTGGGGCATGTGGAACAGGATATGGGAGGTGATGAGAAAGAGTGGTGTTGGGGACGATGATAGTGGGAATGAGCGGGGCGGCCAATGAGGAGGATGTCGAGAGCAGAGGATAAGGATTGGCACGAGAAGTGGGCGGAGGAAGAGGATGAGGAGCAGGATGAGGAATCACGGGGCATGCGAGCGAGCATGATGAAATGAATGGCGGGAAGGAGCGAGCAGGAGGAAGGATGCGGGATGATGGGCGCGGGGGGATGTTCACGATGAGGAGGGGGATGATGAGTGGTAATGAGGAGCGATGATACGGATGTGTTCAGAAAATGGGAAATACAAAGGAGCGGCGATGAGGAAACAACGGTGATGAATTTGCGCGTAGGATTGTCAGGGGGAGGATAAGCGATCAAACGTGAAACGAAGGAGCGGGTGTGGAGCATGGATGAGGAGTGAGGGGGCAGAAATGAGGGTCGCGGAGGCAGCATCGAGGATGAGGAGGATGAGGGGCAGGAGTTGGGGAAGTCGGGGGGACCGAGCACGAGGTGAGAGGAGGAACGAGGAGAGGGATGAGGAGGAGCGGAAGGACCAGGACGAGAAGACTCGGGAGGGGCAGAAACACACAGACACAAGGAATCGTTGACTCCCAAGAAAATATGGAACAATCTGGGAAGTGGAGGGGAAGACGAAAACCCAGAGTATGTGGGTAAATCTGGGAATTCCTGGGATTTGTGTGTATTTATTTGTGTGTCCCTGGGCCCCTTCAAAGACCAAGGACGAGCATTAGCAAGGACTGCCGAGGTTGCGTGCAGACATCTCCTCGCTGATCTCCGCCGCCCCGCCCGCGCCTCCCGACACGGCCCTCGTCCGCGGGGAGCCTGTGCTTTTCCTCTCCTGTTGGCTCTCGTGCCCGTGTTGGGGCCGCCTCGGGCCCCTTGCCACCGAGGATACAAGAACCCCTAACCCTAAACCTCCTCAAAATTAGCCTCCAGCATGTCTTGCGTGGTCGTTCCCGGTCAGACTAAAGGAGCAGGTGGAGGAGGAGGAGGAGGAGAAGGAGGAGGAGCAGAAGGAGGATGGGAGGAGGAGGAGGAGGAGCAGGAGGAGGAGGAAGGCCAGCAGGAGGAGGAGTGTCAGCAGGAGGAGGAGGGAGGAGGAGGAGGAGGAGGAGGAGGATGATGAGAGGAGGAGGAGGGTCGAGCGCTCGGACCTCCGGCCCCGACTCCAGCGCGCGCCCGCTCCGCGCTGGGCTCTGCAGCGCCGCGGCGCCCGCAGGGGGGGCGCCGCCTGCGCACAGAGCGGCTGCCTCCTTCTCCCCCTCCCCTCCTCCTCCTCCTCCTCCTCCTCCTCCGGCTTGCTTCCCCTCCGCTCCTTCTCCTCCTCCTCCTTCTCCTCTTGCTCCTCCTCCTCTTCTTCTTTCTCCTCTCCTCCTCCTCCTCCTCCTCCTCCTCGTCCTTTCCCTCCTCCTCCTCCTGCTCCTCCTCTCCTCCTCCTCCTCCTTCTCCTCGTCCTCCTCCTCCTCCTCCTCCTCCTTCTCCTCCCCCCTCCTCCTCCTGCTGAGCCTCCTCCTCCTCCTTCTCCTCTTGCTCCTCCTCCTCCTCCTCCTCCTCCGCCTCCTGCTCCTCCTCCGCCTCCTTCTCCTCCTGCTGCTCCTCCTCCTCTTCCCGGCGGCCGCCTGCGGCTGGGCGCCTGGCCGCGAGATGCTGAGCCCCAGGGGCGGCGGCGCCGCGGTGGGCCTGCAGCCGCTGCCCCAGGACCGGCCCCCCTCCAGTGATTCGGGCGAAGAGAACTATGCACATGCACCGATCCTGACAACGCCCATCCTTGACCCAGGATCGGTGCACACATACCTTCCTGCCCAAGGTAAGAGGGCGTATGCACCGATCATGGGCTCAAGATGGTCCTGGCCGGAATCGGTGTATGTGCATAGTTTTCTTTCCTCCAGTGATGGGCCTGTTTTCCACCACCACCATGAGTTGGAGGGTGAGGGGGTCCTCCTCCTCCTCCTCCTCCTCCTCCTCCTGCTCCCTCCTCCTCCTCCTCCTCCTCCTCCTCCCCTCCTCCTCCACCTCCTCCTCCTACTTACTCCCTCCTCCTCCTCCCCCTCCACCTCCTCCTTCTCCTTTTCCTGCTCCTCCTCCTTTCCCTCCTCCTCCTCCTGCTCCTCCTCCTCCTCCTCCTCCTCCTCCTCCACCTTCTCATCCTCGTCCTCCACCTCCTTCCCCCTTTCAACTTATGGTGGTGGTGGTGGTGGTGTTGGAAAACAGGCTCATCATCATCCAGGGCATCGTTTCGATTCCTCCAGTGCGATTCGATTCGATGTCGATGGCTCCGGACTCCGATTCGATTCGGCTTCGGATTCCGATCTGGGCTCCGATGTCTCGGAGGAGGCGCACCGGCCTGCCGATTCCCACCAATTCGACTTCTCCTGGCTCGGCAGCCGATTCCCGCGGAGCCGAGTCACTCCGAGTGCCAACCCGGTTCAGCGATTCGGCTCTGGGCTCGCCTGCCCCCTTCTGTCTCCAGGAAGTAAGGCTGCGACCGCGAGCGAGCCCTACCCCTAGGTCGGGCCTGTCTCTTTACAGGGGGGATATTCAAAAACAGTCAAAAACTAGTCTGGGGACTATTTCTTTAATTTTTTGACAATTCTGGTATATCGTTTGAGCATGGTTTGAGCACTTCTTGCGTATTTTTGGTTTTTTCGTCCAAAATTCCCCTTCAGGCGGCTTAACCCTACCCCTGCGGGTCCACTCGTCGCAGGGGGATGGGACACCCCTGCTGCCAGGGTTCCCCTGGCCGCAGGCGTTCTTCGGACTCTGAGAACCCCGGCCGGTCTTTCAGAAGTCTATCCTGCAGAAGGTCGGGGGCGGCAAAGAGGTGGGTGATGACTAGGGGGGGGTGGATCTCATGGCGAGGGCCATGATATCTCCCCAGATTTCATGGCGCCGCTTCTCATTTCAATACGTCCCTGGCCCCCCCCCTGGGCCGCGCACATGCCGCCGGCCATGATTTGCGCCCCCCCTCTTGGTCGCCCCCCTCTTGGCCGCCCCCGAGAAGTCTGACCTGCATTTTTGGGTTCTAAGAACATTTCATGGTATGCCTATAGGACTGCCGGGACGGTCTGTCCCTTCTCCAGGTAGGGCTCGCATGCGGTTGCCTAGCCAAGGGGTCGTGCGTCCTGAAGGGAAACGGGTCTTGCCGGATTTTCTCGGTTTTCGGGCTCTGGGGGGCCCGCCAATAACCGACCCGGGACGGAGACTAACGTCTCAGGCTGAAACAGTTGCCTTGGGCGAAGGCCACGCGGTCCAGAGCCAGTTCTCTTGGGACCCGTCTGCTTCCTCTAAAGTTTCAGGCCGCTCGGTGTTGCTAGAAGTGGTCAAGTGGTCCAGGCCCAAGGTGCTCCAGCCTTTCGCGCCAATCTGGGGGCCTCTGCGACCCTCCGGAAGCCAGCAAGGCCTCCCTGGAAGCCAGACGGGCCTCCTTGGGAAACCTGGGATCACATTAGGCCAGGGCCACTTCTAGCAACATCCGATCATGGAAGGGAGTCATCCCTGACGCAGATGACGGGGGCCAGGAATCGGGGCACAGCTAGTTCAGACACGAAAGAGAGGCGTGCGCACACACGAATTCACAGAAAGTCGGACCGAGGTATAAGATTGAGTTCGGTTCGGGGAGGAAATCCTGATGTTCATCGTGTTCGTTGAATGTTCTTGCGCACCCTGGGGAAGGTACCCTTGGATGTTCTGTTTGTTTTGGCCGACGGGGGGTCCCATGTTTTTGAGGGATGGTCCGACTGTAGGTTTCAAGAGGGCGCATCGCGCGAACGTTTTTGACATGATGGCTGCCTCGCGAACTGGGGAGCCAGGAGGGGCATGTTTTGTACGATACAGGGCGCATGCGTCCTCTGTTGTGCTCCCTGTAGGGTCCGCCCTTACAGGGGTCAGCCCATCCTCTCTGACTCTTCCCGGCTGGCCTTTGTCACGGAGCCATGTGGATCGGTCCGAACGAAAGGAGGGCATAATTAGGGAAAGGGGGGGTTACGACATCTGCTGCATGCAGCTGGTTTCGGCCCCGCCGCCGGGCCCATTCCTCTATGCGTGGGCGCCTCCTGGCGCCGGGAGGCGCCAGGAGAATCAGCTGCGTGTGCTGATTCTCTACCCTTCCCTTTGCTATCCCCCCCTTTCGTTCCCCCCGAATGGGGACCGTTCTCCCTCTTTCCAATGATCCATGCCCAGTGGGCTCGTGACAGGTGGCCCCGCACCGCGCAGCGTGCTCGTCGAAACCTGGGCGTGCGCGCGCCCGACGCACGCCCGGGTGAGAGGCTGCGACCGTCGATGCCCTGAAAATCGAGCGTTTTTCCCAACTGATTGGGCGGCGACTCCACGATGCAGCAGCTGGCCACGGCGAGAGTCGAAGGAGAGAAAACGGCTTAGACACACAAACTCTTGGCGCTCCGCGCGGCTTTTCCTTGGATCTGCGCTGGGCCCCCCCGCGGCGGCGCTCCGCCCGCCTGGGAGGGGGCTCGGGCGCGGACCCAAGAACTCCGCGCGGAGCGCCAAGAGTTTATTTGTATGCCGTTTTTTCGTTTTGTTTCTTTTCCCAGAGAGGGCTTTTGTGTTGTTTTGTTTTGTTTTGTTTCGGTGTGTTATGTTTATGTAGTTTTGTTTTTGTCTTTCTCTAGAGAGGGCTGTCGCCGCGGCGTGGCACCGTGGCGCGCGCGCGCAGTCGTGCCGCGCGCAGGCGCCCGTACACGCGTGCTGCACCTTCGCGCGGCAGTGCTCCTCGGGCGCCGCGGGGGCGCGCGCGCGCGCCCAGGTGAGAGGCTTCTCGGTGGGCGCGGCGTCGTGGGACCGGCGGCCCGCTGCGTCGCCCTGCGACCGGCACCTCGTCGCGGTGGTGTGCGGCGTCACGCTGCTGCTCGCCGCGGCGGCGGCGTCGCTGTCGCGCCTGGCCAGCGCGCAGCGCGAGGGCGGCGGCCTGGTCGTGCAGGGCGCGAGAGGCGGGGCGGGGAGCGAGCACGTGGGCGGGGAGTGGGAGAGTCGGGGGTGGACAGAACCCCCAACAGTGACACGTCGATTAGTGAATTGTCCGTTATCGGTTCTCGAGAGGGCGCCGTGGCCGTTATTTTCCAGGCTCGCGCCCTCCAGGTTTGGGCCTCAGGTCGTTTTCACTAAACCACGTTTTGCTGAAGGGGGGTCTGTCCATCCCCGAGAGAGGTGGGCTCGGTGGCAAGTCATCGGAGCCTGGTATACCCTCTCAATTCCGTCTTCAGCGTCGATTCGCGTCTGGGGGTCGATGAGGCAGCGCAGGTCTAGCGTCGTTTTGGCGTCGACCAGCGTCGGTTGGGCGTCGACTAGCGTCGATGTAGCGTCGATCAGCGTCGATTCGCAAGAGCCGACAAGATGCTATGGGAGGCTTCCATGAGCCGCCACCGAAGGCGGGGAGTTGGAGAGGATGGGGGTAAGGAAGCGTCGCGAGGGAAGGAGGTTGTCAGTGGCAGCGCCAGCCGAAGAAGAACAGCACATACATGAGTACACTTTCGGAGCTCCGCGCGGAGATTTCTTGAATCGACGCCGCTGGCCCCCCTGACGGCGCCTCCAACGCTTCCACTGGCGACAGGGAATGGGTATCTGGCGCCGATCCAAGCAGTCCGCGCGGGACCTTCCCGAAGTCTACATTGAACCGTTCGCTCCTTCTTTTTTCTAAGTTTCAGTCGGGGACGCCTCGATGCGGGTTAGCGGCGGGTCCCGTTTCCATGCAGGCTCGGTGCCGTCCGTCGCTGAATCGGACTGCACTGTCTCGTCACCTGTTGGTGGTGACGTTCCCCGATGCGTCGATCTGGCGGCCACGCGCCAGCGCCACGGATCCCCGATCCACTCTAGCGCTGGCCCGCAACAGGGAGGGGCATTGGCGCAGGGGGAAACGCATTGATCAGGAGGGAAACAAACACACAGACACAATTAATCATCGATTCCGCAGAAAAAATTAGAAAATTTGGGAAGTGGGGGGGAAGACAAAAACTAAGAAAATATACGAAAATATGGGGAATCCCGTTATTTGTATATATTTATTTGTGTGTCTGAGGGCCCCTTCAATTGACCCCGAGTCGCCCATCCATCTCAGATGGGATCCCACTCATTCCGATTGGCGATCCGACTCTTCGACTCGATTCCAGGTTCTGGGCGCTGCCGCAGGCCGCATCGCGTCGACGGGCCCCAGGCCGTGCAGAAACGTACCCGGAGTGAAACACCAGCCCAGGAGAATGGGTCGAGACCTCCGGGCTGCACGCTTTGAGGGAACTGTCGACGTCGGGGGTCTGGGAGGACGTGTCCGCGCCCTCCCCGGCCAGGCCCAGGAGGGCGCACGGGTGCACAGTGGGGGGCCATGCCAAGAGACACCCTGCTTGCCTCCGGGGTGCCCTGGGCTTCTTGGGTTCCCAGGGTTTTAACACGGAGAGCGTGACGTTCCCACACCAAAAAAATCTATGGACGTCCTGGGGTCTCGGGGTCAGGTTTCTTGTGGAAGGCTTCTAGTGGACTGGCCTCCGCTGTAGCCCACCCCGCCGAGGAGTATGCGATTAGCTATCGCAGTGTGGTGGGGTGGGGGGAAGAGGTTGTCAAGGGTAACAACAGACAAGGAAGTGCAGCACATGGATTACGGCGCGCTGATTGGCGGCGGGCCCCGTTTCCATGCTCGCTCGGCGGGCTCCCTCGCCACGATTCGCTGCGTTCCCCGATCCGTGGATCGGGCGTCCACTCGTCAGATCCACTTATCTCTATCCATGTTGGCGTGTGCGTGGGGTGAGGAGGAGGAGGAGGAGGAGGAGGAGGAGGAGGAGGAGGAGGAGGAGGAGGAGAGCATCGACTGTCCCACCCTGCCCAGGAGCGCGCGCGGTTGGGCCGTCGAGGGCCCGCCGCCGACTTTTGTTTCTCCTGTGGAGCTGTTCACCCCCCCCCCTGACGTTCCCCTTCCAGGGGGGGAATGGGGGGAGGGCTGTGGAGGGGGAGGGGGTGGGAGTGGGGGGACGCGTGACGACGAGGAGGAAGAGTGTCGCGTGGAGAAGGGGAAGAGGATGAGGGTGCAGGAGGAGGAGGGTGAAGGAGGAGGAGGGTGGAGGGAGGAGGAGGAGGAGGAGGAGGAGGAATTGGAGGAGGAGGGCGAGGAGGAGGAACAAAAAGAGGGGAAGGCGGAAAGCGTGCGGCCGTCGCTGAAAGAAGCATCTTGTGCCAAGTTGTTGGCGCTCGACACGTTCCCGTTGTCCGCCACTTTTGCTTCGTGGGCGACGCGCTTCGGACTTTGGGACATCTTAGGGTCAGACAAGGCTGCTGCACTCCCGCGCGCGCCCCATGCTGCGCTCAAAGCAAGGCAGCTCGTTGTGCCCCATGCTGCGCTCAAAGCAAGGCAGCTCGATGTCAGGCTCGCGAGGGTAAATGGCACGGCTGGTTACCCACCATGCCTACAGTCTACAGTCAACCCGCATAGTAAGCATGGGCAACCTTCCCAAGGGTACCCTTGCATCCTTGCCTCCTCGGTCCATCCTTCGCCAGCTTCGAAAAGCTTCGAAATGGGCGTCCAAGGCCCTTGCATCCTTATCGCGTATCCTTACTGTATTGGTTGACGGTAGGCTTGATACGCTTGTTGCACCGAGTTGAATTCACGCGCTGGTTGATCGCTTTCATCGGAAAACGCGAACGGGTTCGAGTCGAACGACTCCGTCGCCCGAGGACTTACGGCAGGGTCGTGCCGGGTCGTCCCTGCTGCGATGCCAGCGCGGGCGATCAGAGGTTGACCGCTGGTGGCAGTCGGAATTCGGCCCGTGTTGAACGATTTCGTTGTCAGGCAGCCGCGATCGTTCAAGGTTCTGAAGGCCTTTGGCGAACTCTGTCACTCGGAGGTCTTGGGATTGAAAAACAGCCCGCCACTGGTAATGTACATGCTCCAGCTTCCGATCAGAAGCCCTCCTGGTTTCGAAGAAGCCTCGAGAAGCCTCTGGTAGCTAAGCTTAGGTCGGGCGTGTCCCTCTACAGGGGGAATCTTCAAAAGTAGTCACAAAATAGTAGGGGTACGATTGTTTGACAAGTTGCGAGCATTTGGGGGTATTTTTTGAGAATTGTTTAGCTTTTCTCGCCCAAAATCCCCCCTGTATGGGGGGACACGCCCGACTGAAAGCTAAGTTCAAGCCGCGAGGAGCGGAACGTCAGGCTGAGCGATCCACGCGACGTCTCCAAGCCAGCCCCGGCAGCGGAGCGCGTAGCCAGCCAGAGATGCGGGCCGTGCCGACGCGTCGGCGCTGCCAGTGCGGCTGGCCAATCTTCGAGGTGGTCGGCGGCGGGTGTCCTGAACTCCACCGGAGGTTGATAGTCCTCCTCCTCCTCCTCCTCCTTCTCCTCCTCCTCCTCCTCCTTCTCCTCCTCCCCCTCCTCCTCCTCCTCCTCCTCCTCCTCCTCCTCCCCCTCCCCCTCCCCCGCCGTCTTCGTAGGTCAGTTGGTCATCCATCATACCCGTCGGTCGTTGAGCGTAGGTACTTCTGGAGTCCCAGATTCCAATCTCTGGAGGTGGATAGACCTCCTACCCTGACACGGTGATTAGTGAATTGGCCGTTCTTCAGCTCGCGAGAGGGCGTCGCGGCCGTCATTGTGGCGGGTCCAGGTGCGTCGGTTTCGGTTTCGGCCCGTGTGTGTGAAGTCCGCTCACTTCCCTATTGCATCCCCTCCGCACCTGTAGTGGCTCAGGTGTTGGCTGGCTATCCTTGAAGCACGGCTTGCTGCGCAGTGCTTTTGGAAAAGGACTTCCACTCCTCGCCTCTACCTACGGGCCCTGTACAGGAACGGCCCCTCGGCCGTCTCCCTGTATTCACAGTCCTGGAATCGACCAGGATTGCGCGCTGTCGGGTGTCAGGCTGAATGGGGCCCATAGATTGCGGAAGCTCAACGTGATGCGTGATGCTTCTTCGCACGCGACAGTACTTTGATGAGTTGGGGGTGGTTTGGCGCGCGCAGGCCGCTCCCCTGGCCAAGCCCCTCCCCCTTAGTAGAGGTAGCGATCCTACGTATGGGGTGGGAGGCTGGACCCCCCCCGCTCAGTGGAGCCTGCGCACGTGCGATGGCGATCGCAGAGCGCCCCCGCCCCGACGTGCCCCGCCCTGCCCAAGCCGCACCGTTGCCTGCCCCCCCCCTCCCCACCGCCCCCGGAGCGACCGTTACCGTATACCGTCGGGAGCCTGGAGACGGGGGGGGATGCAAACGGGGGTCAGCCAGAGCGCCCGATCTTGTAGGATCCTGCACGGCCAGGCTCGCATTGACCCGGGCTTGGGTGCAGGATCCCGCAGTGTTTTGCTGGATTTTTCGCGTTGGCCCGGGCTTGGGTGCAGGATCTTGTAGAACTTTTGCATGATTCCGCAAGGCCTGACTGACCCGGGTCTGGATTGACCTGGGTGAGAAGATCCCCGAAACAGTTAGAACCACATATCGGGCCCGTTCGTGTTCAAGATGCGGTTCTCGCCTCGGGCGCGCATCTTCGTCTCGAACTCTGCCGTCAGCTTCGAGGATCGAGGGCGGGTCTGCACTGCAGAATTGGGGTATCGTTTGGGATTGATTCGCACTGGACGACTAGAAATTCGAGTGGATTGAACACGTGCGTAAATGGAGGGCGAGTCTGTTTTGAATTTGTGTTTCAAGCTTTCTCGGACTTGAAGCGAGATGTGTAAACTCGTGGGGCAATTACACGGAGGGGGACCGTTTATTGAGTTATTTCATGGTCGATCGCATCACTCATCATGTTCATTCGTTCGATGGATGCAAAGTTGTTTCTTTGGAAGCGGAGCACTCGCCTGAATGCCAGGCCCATGCGTTGCTCGTCTTACAATCGGGGCGCTCCCTGCAGCGGGGAGGAGGACCTGCAGGGACGTATGAAGGTGAGGCCTTGGGACGGGTAGGGGGGTGTATTGCAGCATCGTGCGCTGATACATGCTGGCTTTGCTCTGGCCCTCCCATTCTGCTGCACTTGTTCCTCCTGCTCCACCTGCTCCTCCTGCTCCGCCAGCAAATATGGGAAAATATTGGGAATCCGGTCATTTGTGTGTATTTATCTGTGTGTCCCAGGGCCCCTTCAATGGGGGCCGAAGAATAGGAAGGGATCCAAAGCGGACTTACGCCGTTTGAGGCATTTCGTCCCTAGGACCCCATCCCTCAGGGCCCCATCTTCGAACCACCGAGGTGGGGCCCGAGCGGGGTCCCCGCCGATGTGGAAGGTGGCTAGCGACGCGCCCGTCGTCTGTCTCGAGTTGTGCGGGTTGCTCGTTCGCCTTCTGCGCAGGGAGTTGGCACACGTGTTAAACCGTGGCACACTATGATGGGGTCGCCCGACCGACGTGGCATTGGTACTACTCTGGCTCTCCGGCTCTTCGTTTGCAAGGCCGCCAAGATTGTGCCGAAGTGAGGGGGTTGTTTTCTGCCGTCCTTGACCTCGTCCTCCTCCTCCTCCTCCTCCTCCTCATCCTCATCCTCATCCTCCTCCTCCTCCCCCATTCGTCCTCCTCCTCCTCCTCCTCCTCCTCCTCCTCCTCCTCCTCCTCCCCCTTCCCCCCCCATTCCTCCTCATCCCCATCCTCCTTCTCCTCCTCGATCCTCCTCCTCCCCCTCCTCCTTCTCCTCCCCCTCCTCCCCCGCCTCGGCGCGCGCGCATCCAGGCAGGCCCCGCCGTACATCCTCCTTCTCCGCCTCCGCCTCCGCCCTCGCCTCTCCCTGCTCCATCCTCGTCCCTTCTCCTCGCCCCTCCTCGCCCCCCCCCCACCCCCTCCTCGTGCCCCCCCCCACCTTCCATGGCGTCGATCGGACGTGTGCATGTTTTCTTCCGCGAGGGCCATCGAGAAGCATCTTGGCTCTCCTCGCGAAGATGCAGACGCACGACACCGAACAATCCGCGGGGAAAGGACGTCCGAGCGATGGCGAGTCCCCCGTCCCCTTCCCCAGCGGTCTTCCTCCCTCTTCCTCCCCCTTTCCCCCCCCTTTCCCCCGCCTCCGCATCCTCCTCCTCCTCCGCCTCCTCCTCCTCCCTATTCCTCCCCCCTCCTCGTCCTCCTACTTCCTTCCTTCCTCTTCCTCCTCCTCCTCCTCCCCCTCCTCCCCCTCCTCCTCCTCCTCCTCCTCCTCCTCCTCCTCTTCCTCCTCCTCCTCCCCTCCTTTTTCCTCCCCTCCTCCCTCCCTCGTCCTCCTCCTCCCCTCCTCCTCCTCCTCCTCTCCTCCTCCTTCTCCTCCTCCTCCTCCTCCTCCTCCTCCTCCTCCTCCTCCTCCTCCTCCTCCTCCTCCTCCTCCTCCTCCTCCCCCCTCGCCTGGGACCCCCTCCGCCTCCCCCTCCGCCTGCGCCTGCGCCTCGACGCGGCGCGGGCCGAGGCGCCTCCGCGCCCCCCGCGCCCTTCGACTCCGAGGCCGTCGCGGAGGCGACCATGGACTGGGACCGCCGGGGGGAGGGGGCAGCGCGCCGGCGCAGTTTGCGGCGGCGGGGATGCGGGAGGAGGAGGAGTAGGAGGAGGAGGAGAAGGATGAGATGGATCGAGGAGGAGGATCGAGGAGGAGGATCGAGGAGGAGGATCGAGGAGGAGGAGGAGGAGGATCGATGAGGAGGATCGAGGAGGAGGATCGAGGAGGATGAGGATGAGGAGGAGGAGGAGGAGGAGGAGGAGGAGCATCGAGAAGGAGGATCGAGGAGGATGAGGAGGAGGAGGAGGATCGAGGAGGAGGATCGAGGAGGATCGAGGAGGAGGATCGAGGAGGGGGAGGAGGAGGATTTGGATCGATGAGAAGGATCGATGAGGAGGATCGAGGAGGATGAGGAGGAGGAGGAGGATCGAGGAGGAGGAGGAGGAGGAGGATCGAGGAGGAGGAGGAGGATGGGGAGTTCGGGAATTCTGAGACGATGCGCTTCCGCAAGGGGTGGAAGGTTCCCGGGTGGATGGCCTTGGTCGAGCATCCACCTCTGAGGGCCGAACGGCCCGCAGCGAAGGTCAGGGCGCTCCTGCTCTGGGCGCGATGCACCCGCGGGGGTCCCTACTTCTAATGTCACGGAGAAGGTGCGGCGCAACAATTCCATGACGTATGCACGGGCCCGCGATGGTGAAGTGGCCTCTGGGGACAGGCCGCGGCGCGTGCCCCGCGGGATGCTCCCCGACCAGCTCGCCGTCCGCCCAGACCTTCATGTGCCCCTCCTCTTGTGCAGGGACCGACCGTCCCGGCATTTCTATGATCAAATCACGCCGTCGTCGTCGGCGTTTGCCGTGTTCGTTCTTATGGCCGGGGCAGTTCAGCGGCAGCTTACGCCGCCGTGTGCGCCTCAGCAAAGCCCAGAAACCGCGGGAAAGGAGGGAAGGGAGATGCCGCCGTGTTCCTGCTCCTGGCAGGGACAGCCGTTTGGCAACTTACGCTGCCGTGCGCGTCTCGGCGCAATCTACTGGAGGAAGGGTGGGACGGGAGCTGTTGCCGCGATCCTGCTCGTGGCAGGGGCAACTCGGTGGCGGCTTACTCCGCTGCGTTCGCCTCGGCACAACCTTGGAGGAGGAGGCGGGGCAGGAGGAGGAGGTAGAGGAGGAAGAGGAGGAGGATGAGGAGCAGAAGTAACGAAGGTGGAGGGGAGGGAGTAGGAGGATGCGGGGGGGGGGGGGTGAGGATTGGCCAAAAGGAGCAGGAGGTGTAAAGGAGAACACATTGTCCCTCTCGTTTTTCCTCCATCATGTGGTGTTGGTTGCTCGCTTTGAACCCGCAGCGCCCCGCTCCGCCTTCGCTTTTCCCCCTCCCTTCCCTTGCCCCTTGCCCCTGCCATCGGCACGGCGCATGGGTCAACTTTGGCAGACACCTCAAACGTTCCGTGTCTCGTTGCCATATCCGGGTTTGAAGTGGATGCTAGTTGGGAAGGTGGATTTGGTCAGCAAGAGCAGAAAGTTCGCCATGGGACATGTCCGGGCGCACTTCACGCAATTGTTCCTGTTGTTGATCAGTTGTGGGGCCCTCGTCGGATCCTGGTCAGGGCATCGCTCGTTCGTTTCGCATGTTGCTGCTGGAGGTGGTATGGTCGTCTCGGTAGGATCGAGATCATCACATCCTGCATGCAAGGACGCAGGCCCTGAATGTTGGATAAGGGAGGGGTAGGATACATGTCAGAATCATGGATCACATAGTTCATGCGGACGAGGACGAGAGAGAGTAATACTTGGTTTACGTCTGGCTCATTTTGCTGAATATAGCGTGTCAGTGTTGAGGAAGGATCAGGGCAAGGATGAAAAGGATGGATCAATTGACGGAGGGGGATGATGAGGCGGAGGAGGTGAATGGGAAGGATGCGGTGCGACGGGGGCACCTGAATTGCCGAGCGGCCCGTGGGCTAGGGGAGGACGTAGTCAAGTATTCAGGCTGCTCCCGCGCCGCTTGCCGCAGTATTACTAATGTTTCTCGCTTGATGCTTCCTCGGGGTATCTGCCTCCTGTCCCGCCAGCACCGCCTGTCCATCCCCCTCGTCCTCCTACGCTTCATCCTCGTCCTTTCCTTCACAGCCCGACCGAGGTATAAGTTCGAGGTCGATTCGGGACGGGCACCTTAGTGTTCTTCGTGTGTGTTGGATGTTTTTGTGCATCCTGGGTGAGGCACCCTCGAAGGTTCTTCGATTCTGACCAGCGGAGGGTCTCATGTTCCCGAAGGGTGTTGCTCCGGCCCAGGTCCAACTGTACCTGTTTCCTGTCCCTCCAGCGCCGCCTGTTCATCGTCTGCGTTCCCCTACACATCCTCCTCGACTCTTTTCTCTGGCTCTCGCCCGTCCACGTCCTCCTCGGCCACCTCACAAACGTCTCGTCGTCCTTGTGTCTCCCTCGTCCTCCGCGGCCTCTTTCATCAGCCTCGTGGTCCTCATCTTCCCCGACTTCAACCCTGTCGTCATCCTCGATAATCCCTCCTCGTCCTTCTCTACCCACCCCTCCTCGTCCTCGTCCTCCTCGTCCTTCTCGACCCCCTCAACCCTCTCGTTCATCCTCAATTCGCCTGATCTGACTGAACTGGAAGCCGCCCTAGAACGCAAACTCAAGATTCCTCCTCGTCATCCTCGACCCCCCCTCTCTCTCACCCCCCTCGTGTTCTCAGCCCCTTTCTGAGCCCTCTCGTGATCATCAATTTCCTGACGGTGGGACGAGCCCTTGGACCGCCCCACCATTCCCTTCGCAAGAGAAGCCAAATGACTGGTGGTTTTCTGGGCTGCATCGGGGAGACGGTACAGAGGAGGTCCATGCCAAGAAGCACCCCGCTGGCCTTCAGGGTGCCCTTGGTTTTTCTTGGGTTTCGATGGTTTTGCCATGGAGAGTCTGACGTTCCGCACATCAGAAAATCCACGGATGCGAATCGTGGAAGGTTTCTGGTAGACTGGCCTCCACTGTATATGGAGGGGGCGGTATGGCGGCGCGCCTTGTCGGTGAACGGCGCTTCGCTTGAGGCAGCGGGGGCGGTTGTTCGGCGCCACCCCAACTTGCCTATACTATATGTGCGTCGCCCGCGACGTGCGCACCGAAGCATCTTATAGTACATGTGCCGTGGCGGGCGCTTTCTGGCCATGCCGCTCAGGAAACGACATATACTACAAGGTGGGTGTCGGACGCGCGCCTCCAAAGAGGATATATAGTAGTAGTATGCCTCTGTGCGTCCCAATCTTTGCGGACGACAGGAGGGGGAGGAGAAGGACGAGGAGGAGGAGGAGGCGGAGGAGGCGGAGGATGACGAGGAGGAGGAGGAGGAGGCGGAAAAGGACCCCCCGCGGGGGCGATTGCTGCAGGCCTTGCAGCGCGCGCGCGCGTCGCAGAGCCACCAGAGGCCCCCTCGCGGACCCCGGGGCTTCGCCTCAGCGCCCTGACGGCCGCGCGAGGCGTCTACCCGCTCCGCGGGGACCCAGGGCCCTGGTCTGGCGCCCTCGGCCGCGCGCGGCGCCCGTCGTCGCGCGATGTCGCAGGGGAGGCCCATGGCCAAGAGTCCTCCTCCTCCTCCTCCTCCTCTTCCTCCTCCTCCTCCTCCTCCTCCTCCTCCTCTTCCATCCTTGCCTCCAGGGCGCCCTGGGTTTCTCTTGGGTTTCGGTGCCGTTTTGCGATGGAGAGCGTGAGGTTTCCACACCAAAAGCCAAAGGACGGGTGTTGCTAGAGGTGCCCCTGGGCCGAGGTGCCCCAAGGGCGCCAGGTATGACCTCGCGTCTCACGTTCAGATCAGCGCCTCTGCGTTGAAGCGGCTGCAGGGGTTCGTTCCGCACGTACATCATGCTAGAACCCTGGAATCCCAGGACGTCCTTTAAGGACGTCCTGGGATTCCAGATTTGGGTTTCTTGTGGAAGGTTTCTTGTGGTCGGCCCCTACTGTACACAAAACGAATACTTTTTACCAACGCAAGTGGAGCCCAGTGGCAGCAGCAGGAGACAAGGACAGACGAAGGGCCGACGCGCCGCGAGGGCGCGAAGGGGGTGACGGGGAGAGGAGGGAGGGAGGGCGGGGTGCGCGAGGCAGGGGAGGGCGGGAGGGAGGGGAGGGGAGGGGGGAGGAGTGGGAGGGAGGGAGGGAGGGGGGAGGGGGGGTGGACGGGGAGGGGAGGGGAGGGGGGGGGGATCGGGGAGGGGAGGGAGGGCGGGCGGGGTGCGCGCGCCCAAGCGCGCGCGCTCAGCGCCAGCCGCGGCCCGCGCAGCTCTCGGGAGACAGCCGGTGGTGGTGGTGGAACAACGACAATCACACCGCCGATCCTCCTCCTCCCCCATCCTCGTCAGCATCTCCCTCCTCCCCATCCCATCCTCCTCCTCCTCCACTTCTCCTCCGCCTCCTCCCTCCTCCTCCTCCGCTTCGTCTTCCTTCTCCTCTCGCCCTTCTCCTCCATCCCACCATCCAACTTGCGGTGGTGGTGGTGGTGTTGGAAAAAACAGGCCCAGCAAAAGCAGACGCACCGCCGCGAGTGCCCACCGAGCTGGCTGCGCCGTGGGACGGCGGCGGGGTCGAACCTCGGCGGCCCCCTCCTGATCTCGGGATCGCCGCGTGCTCGGGACCGCCGCCGGCCGACCCCCGCCCTCGCGGCGGGGCGCCGCCTCCCTTGCGGGCAGCCTCTGCGGGCCCCAGGGCCCCAACTCCTCCTCCTCCCCCTCCTCCCCCTCCTCCTCCTCCCCATCCCCCTCCTCCCCCTCTCCTTCCCCCTCCTCCTCCTCCTTGCCCTCCTCCCCCTCCTCACCCTCCCTGCGCGCCCCCTCCTCACCCTCCCTGCGCCCTCTTGCGGGCCGACGACGGCGACAACGACGCCGACGACGGCGACGACGACGACGACGCCGGAGTGGGGGCCCAAAGAACATACCCCACCACCGCGTCGATTCCTCCTCCCTCCTCTCTCCAGCGAGAGGCGAGGGGGGGAGGGAGGTGGTGGTGGTGTCTATTTTTGGGCCCCCTAGTTACAGAGGACAGGAGCGTCATGCCGTGTGTCGCGACCGTCAGATCGACGTGCCCGCCGCGCGCACGGCAGGCGGGCCGGGGCGTCCTCCCCCGTCTCGGCCTGCCGCGGGGCAGGCTGAGAAGGCGCCGGACGCCGTGCGGTCTCCCGGCTGGTCGTTGTCCTCCTGGTCGTCCTCGTCGTGTTCGTCCTCCTGCTGCCCGTCTCTGCTCGTCCGTAGCCAGGCAGGGCAGGCGCAGGCCCGGGGGCAGCAGGGGGCCGGCATGCGCGGCACGAGTCCTGCCTCGGGGGAAGAGGCGCCACAAGAGCAGCAGCGCGCCCTGTGCTCCAGCCGCGGTGCCTGCCACTGCACTTCGGAGATGGACGAGCGAGATGGATACTCCAGATTTCGTAATAAAAGGAAGGGGGTCTGGACCCTCCAGGACAAGCCATTTCAGACCCCCCCCCCGTGGGAGAACCCTCCAAAACATCGTCCCCAGACCCCCCCAGGCCCTCCAAGACAGCCTGGAAGAGACCCCCCCCGAAATGCGACCCCCTCCCTTCCTTTTATTACGAAATCTGGAGTAGACCTCGAGGGGGGGGGAACCCGTCGCTTCTCCTGTCGTGCCCGTCGCCGCCCTGTGGCGGCCAGGCTGCAAGGACTGCCACGAGGCCGAGTTTTGCAGGGTGGCCGGCAACCCCGGCTGTGGCGGGACTGGCACCGCGGATGCGGTGACCCCTTACATCGGGGGCGGAAAAGAGGGGGGTGATGACTAGGGGGGGGGGGGGATATCATGGCGCGGGCCATGATATTTCCCCAGATCTCATGGCGCCTCTTCTTATTTCATTACGTCCCTGGCCCCCCCGCTGGGCCGCGCACATGCCGCCGGTCATGATTTGCACCCCCCCCTCTTGGACACCCCCCTCTTTGCCGCTCCCGATTACAGGTTGGAGGGTTCCATGTTTGAGAATTCTGTGCGGGAAGAGGATATAGAGAGGTGAGGGACAGACGGAGGATGGGAGGAGGGACGGAAGGATGAAAGCGGAGCAGAATGAGAACAGAGCGAGGATGATGAACATGATGAGGAGAAATAATAATTGCGAAGAGGGCGGATGCGGACCTAGCAATAGAGACCGAGGAGCATAATATTGTTAAGAAGGACACAGAGGAGACCGGGGAATGCTGGGAAATTGGATGGGGGAAGGATTCGGCAAGAGTCTGATCAGCAGGGGAGGATGAGATTGGAGAGCGAGAAGGAGAGGGGGAGAAGGAGGAGGACACGGCAATTGGACAGGCGTTGCCGAAGAGGTGTCCGATGAACAGGAATAGGGCCGAGCTCGATTTGATCATGGCCTCGGTGAGCAGCTCTCTGTGCGGGCGTTGCGTGGCGAGTCCATCTATTGTAGCGAGGCAGCCTCTTTGGAGGTCCCCTGCGCAGAGGTGGACGGACGCCATGGAGGTTGATGCAGATGCCGCGTCGGGGGGACGCATGCACGTGGGCAGCCATCGAGAACTGCCACCATTCTCTCAGGCTCGGCAACAGCCCGCGAGACCAGCTGCTGGACGAGCCTGAGTCGGACCAGTGTCAGTGTTCAGTTCCTGGCTCAGAAAGAGGGGGAGAGAGAGAGAGAGACGCTTCAGCACGAGTGGGAGGGATACATATCTATATCTATATATATATATATATTAAAGTGAGTTAGAGGGAGAGAGATGAGAGGATAGAGCGATAGAGAGAGAGAGAGAGAGGAGGAGAGAGCGAATGGGGCAGCGTTCAGGCCCACACCCCTGGGGGCCCGACAGCATTGCGCCAGTGGTTGTTCTTCACTTTCGACGTCCACGGCCCAGGGGCCACTTTTGGACACAGCTGGAGCAGAAATAAATGGGCCCGTGTCGCCGAGTTAGATATCTGCAACGAGCGTGCCGATTCTGGACGTTCCTTGCCTCCCTTGTGTTTGCACGCCGCGATCGCGTTTCGGCATGCAGCGAACGCTTGAGCACCACCTGCCCACCCCCACTCCGAGTATCACTGCTGCTTCATCTCGAGGTCCTCGGCCCAGGGTGCTGAGGTCTGTACGTTGCGAGAGGGCCTGGTCGTACAGGAGAAAGAGCGACGAAGACGCTGACGAGGCGCGCAGAAGCGCGCCAGGTGACATTCGACAACCGCCACTACGCCAAGGGGCGCCTCTGGGAGGGGCCACGGAGCGACCAGGCAGGGCGGAGGAGGAGGAGGAGGAGTGGGAGGAGGCGGAGGAGGAGGAGGACTGCCCTACCGCTCCTTCCCGCCTGTCTTGCTTTTCCTCTTCCGTCGTTTGTCCTCTCCTCCAGAAGAAGCCCCCCCTCTTGGTTGGTGCGCCACCTTGTCAACACCGGCTTGTCAACACCGGCTCTGCCATCGGGTGTTGAGTTGGGTGTGGCTTCGTCTGCAGACTAAACAGCCATGAGGAACCAAGAGGAGGAGGAGGAGGAGGAGGAGGAGGAGGAGGAGGAGGAGGAGGAGGAGCAGGAGCAGGGGGAGGAGGAGGAGAAATAAACCACATCAGCTTTCAGGCGCGCCAAGGCACTCGCGCCTCTGAGCCTGAGTCGACAAAGACTGCGAGCTTGCCTCCAGCGGGGGCCCCAGCGCATGACTTCGCATCTTGCCGGGGCGTGAGGCGCGGAGCCATGCGAACGACACGTGCAGGACGGGAACGGGAGCAGCAGCACCGGGCTGGAGGGGAGCGATCTGTGTATATATATATATATATGCGTATAAGTGTGTGTATATATATATATATATAGAGAGAGAGAGAGAGAGAGACAGTCGGGGATATACCAAAATGACAAGTACGCAGCAACATCGCGAGAGAGACAGGGAGAGACGCTGGAGGAGGAGGAGGAAGAGGAGGAGGAGGAGGAGGAGGAGGAGGAGGAGGAGGAGGTCCTCTGTCCCGCTGCTATGCTGCTCCTTCCTGCTGCTCCTCTGCCCCCCCCGCCGAGCGCTGGGGGCGCCGAACTCCTCCCCGGTCGGGCTCTGCACGCTTGCTGCTTCGGACGCGTCGGCCGCTGCCGCCGCCGCCGTCGCCCGCGTCGGCGGCCCCGACGGTTCTGCGGCGGCCGTGGCGGCGCCCCGACGCGCCTGGAGTCTAGGCGGGCCTGTTTCTCGACAGGAGGAATATTCACAAATAGTCAACACATAGTCAACACATAGTCCACAGGAGGAATGTTCACAAATGGACAACAAATAGTCATCAAATAGTCAACGGACGATTGTTTCACTATTTTTTGTTGATGTTTGATGACTGTTTTTTGCGTAACTCTTCGTCCAAGATCCGCATGTAGGGGGACATGCCCTAGGCCTGGAGGTTTACCCGCATACGAGTGTGCAAGCCCGACCAGTGTTTCGCTTCTCCTGGGAGGCCTGCGCTCGGGGGACGCTGCAGCACCGCGAAGAGACACATGCGCACACATCTGTGTATTCGTGTTTGCGTGTCTATACATATATATATATGTATATATAGATATATGTGTGTGTGTGTATGTTCAAATATGTATAGGCGTATAATTATATGTATATATATATATATATGCATAGATATGTCTGTGTGTCTGTGTGTGTGTGTGTCCGAAAGGGCTGCGTCTCTCGGACAATGGGGCATGCATGTAAGAGCTGCGTCGTGAGGCCCAGGCGCCGTCGTGAAGCAGCGTCGGGACTCCGAACGGGGGGCCACTTGGGTTTGTGCGTCCCCCGTCCCGGGTCACTCTTGGTGCCGTCTTGGGGCCTTCTTGGGCCGTCTTGTGGGGCTCTTGAGCCGTCTTGGGGCTCTCTTGAACTGTCTTCGGGCGCTCTTGAGAGCCTCTTGGGCTATCTTTGGGCGAACTTCAGGAGCTTCTTGAGCCATCTTGGAGCATCGGAAGCCCGAAAAGGCGAGCGTGCAGAGATCCATCGGACACCTGAGGACAATCGCAGATGTTGGCCTCTTGGGCCCCTCTTGGGGGTGCTCTTGGAGCGCCCTTGGGAGCCTCTTGGAAGCCTCTTGGGCCGTTCTGGGACCATGTTGGGCGCCTTGGAGCACTCTTGGGCCGTCTCGGAGGCCTCTTGTACCATCTTGGAGGCCTTTTTTATGAAGGACTGCGGCTTCGAAAGCGCGAATACTGCATACTTTACGAGGGTGTATGATTTCGGGGACGCGCAGAACGAGTAATTTACGAGGATCTTGGCTTCGGGGACGCAGATGTTGCGTTACTTGCAAGAGTTGTGCCTCGGATGCGCGACTTGATTGCCTTGGGGGCGCGAACGCAGTGTAATGTGCAAGGATTTCAGTTTTCGGGGACGCGTATGTTTTGTAATTGACGAGGGATGATGTCCTGGGAAGGGGCACGCATACGGCGCATCTTATGAGGGAGTATGATTCCGGGGGCGCGAATCTCATATATTTTCCGAGTCCCAGGACCCCCTAAAAATTGTGGGAAGCCCCCCGAGTGGTGGCACACAGGGCCCGTTTCTGCTTCTCCCCAACTCGAGCAGGCTTCGACCATTCATCGTAAAAAGCAGAAAGCAAGACTTTCACACTTAGAGGCTGGAAAGTGGAACTGGCGGGGGAGGGAGTGGACGGGAGGGGGATCGGGGAACACGGAAAAAACACATGGAACCCGTACCCTTCCAACCCCAAATTCGGGTCTTCGGAGTGGGTTGGGGCGATTTGGTAGGTGGTCATGACCGTTTGCGAGTTGCCCGCATTTTTCCTGACCATGTGTGTAATACTTCCTCCTCCTCCTCCTCCTCCTTCTCCTTATGGTTCCTCCTCGTCGCCTCCCCTTCATCCGGGAGCGAAAGAAGGACGTACACGTACATGAATCCACGCTGGTTTCGAGAGTACGCATTGCGCGGCGGGTCTCGAGGATCGAGGGGCCGTGTTCATGTACATAGTTGGGCGCGTACGTCCTTTGTGGGCTCCCTGTTCATCCTGATCCCATTCCTCTGCTCCCTGTTCCTGGTTCTTCCCCTCTTCCTCCGCAGAAGCTCTTCCCTCCCTGCCTGCACCAGCATCAGCGGCGAGGGTGGAAGGTGCTCTGTCAAGCCCCTGCTGACCATCCCCCTCTCGTACGTAGAGCACATCGCCGACCTGCAAGCCAAGGGCGGGCCTCCTCCTCCTCCTCCTCCTCCTCCTCCCCCTCCTCCTCCTCCTCCTCCTCCTCCTCCTCCTCCTCCCCATCCTCCTCATTCCCACTCCTCCCCATCCTCGCCCTGCTTGCCTCCCCCTGAATCCCTCCCCGTCCCACTCCGTCACCCCGTCCCTCCTGCCGGCGGGCGGGCGGAAGGCAGATGACGGAGACGTCATCTGTCCCATTGGCTTTCGACCCCTCCCGCCACCGCGCTTTGGATTGCAGATCAGAGGCGTCTCGGGGCCCTCTTGGCCCGTTTGGGGGTGCCCGTGGCTTCGAACACGTCCTGCGGCAAGCGCCCGGGAACCGCGGGCGGCACGCTGGGGACCACGGACACTCGGAGAGGTCCGTGCCCAGGCCTTTTGCCTTCCTTTTCTCGGACCGGCGCCTGCTGATCTCAGAGGAGCCGAGGACTCTCCAGCTCGTGCCCCGCGGGGATGTCTGCCAGATCGGGGGGGGGGGAGGTCGAGCCGCGGGGCCGGGGCCAGCGGGGACGGGGGGGAGGTCGGACGATGATGGCAGAAGTAGGGGGCCTCCTCCTCCTCCTCCTCCTCGTCCTCCTCCTCCTCCTCCTCCTCGTCCTCGTCCTCCTCCTCCTCCTCCTCCTCCTCCTCGTCTTCGTCCTCCTCGTCCTCCTCGTCCTCCTCCTCGTCCTCCTCCTCGTCCTCCTCCTCCTCTTCGTCCTCCTCCTCCTCGGGCCCCCTCAGAAATCGTGGGGGTTAGGGTTTGCATGTGGCCCCCCAAGAAGGCAGGCGAGTACCACCTCCGGGCCGGCTCAGGCCCGCGTTGGATCAAGTCTTGGCGCATACGGTCGGTGCCTGTCGTGTCGGCTGGGCGTCGACCGCACCGCGGGCGGGCCGTGGTTGAACGCCACCGGCGGCCACTCATGCACTGCCATTATCTGCGCGCTCGGAGAGCCTCGGTCGTTCACGGTGGCACGATCCGCGCGGTGTCAGAGGTTAGCGCCGAAGTCGTCACGGCACGAGCCCGCCGCATTGGCTCCTGGCCGGGGGGCCTTTTCTCAACCCCGAGCTGGCCCAAAGCTTGAGTTGATCCGGGGCACCGTACACGGGGGGACAGGCTCAGCGGGGGATGCATCGGCCCCAAATCGCCTACTCATCGCCTTTAGGGGGCCCGATAGCCCACCCTGCCCAGGGCACGCAATCTTGAAGAATGTACACCGTAACTTCATCCATTTAGGGGCCGATAGCCCACCCTGCCCAGGGCACACAATCTTGAAGAATGTACGCCGTAACTTCATCCATTTAGGGGCCCGATAGCCCACCCTGCCCAGGGCACACAATCTTGAAGAATGTACACCGTCACTTCATCCATCCCGCCCAGCAACACTCGGCTTCACTATCTTATGGACTCGCTCCGGGGCATCCGGGGCGCACCGAGGTTCTCGTGGGGCGTCTGCCTTCTGGGCAGTGTTGCGTACCTCTCGGGGTCCTCTTGGACCAGAGCGACGGCAAATGGCAACGTAGTCGATTGCGCGGACACTCGGGCGTAAGATTGCCGCGTGAGGGCGCACGTGAGCGTCCTTGGCTTCGCGCGGCGAGCCGCGCTGGCGGCTCACGCACGCCTCCGCGTAAGATCGCCATGCTCTCGAACATAAGACCAGTTTCTCCCCGTCCTCCCGTCGCTTACAAGGGGCCCTGTTGGAATGCCCTCGGGGCCTTCTTGGGCCATCTCGGGGTCCTCTCGGGGCCGCCTCGGGAAGTCTCCGTGCCTCGGTGTCGTTTAGTCAATCCCCATGCCCATCCCCATCCCTTTCGAGACCCCCACCACGTTACCCCCACAGTCGGGGATGCACCCCTCGAAACCCAGAAGGGAACTACCTACATACCCATCTAGGGGGGTACATCGGCCAGTGGGGCCCAGGCCACGCCGCTGGGGATGGGGATCGGTTAAACGATCAGGGGGCCGCATGCGAACCCTACCCCTACCCCCACCCTCCCCCTCAGAAATCGTGGGGGGTAGGCGTAGGGTTCGTATGCGGCCCCCTGACGATGCTCAGTGCCCCCTGCGAGTGCCCATGGCCGTCTTCGGGTCCCTGCTCTGCACTCTTGGTGGCCGTGCTGCGGTGGTCTCGGAGCATCCCGATCCGGCAGGTCGTTGCTCCCAGCACGCTGCGCGAGGCCTCAAAAGGGGGGCTTTGGCACCGCGCGCCTGCCAGAGGACCTGCTGCGTGGACCCTCCTGCGTCGGGGGTGGACAGGCCGCCTACCCTGACACGTCGATTAGCGAATTGGCCTCTTTCGGGATGGCCTCTTTCGGGATGGCCCCTGGGAGCCCTATTTGGGGCTTCTTGGGGAACTGCTTGGTCATCCGGAGGCCATCTTGGGCTTCTTGGAGCGCTCTCACGCGGCTTCGGAGGCCTCCCTGACCGTTCGGAGGTTGATAGACCTCCTACCCCGACACGTCGATTAGCGAATTGGCCGTTTTCGGTTCGCGAGAGGGCGTCGCGGCCGTCATTTTTGCGGGTCCAGGTCCGTCGGTTTCGGTCCCGGGCCGTTTTCACGAAAGGGAGGTTTGCCAAAGGGAGGTTTGTCCACCGCCGACTGGACTGCAGGGGCGCAGCCTGGGGTCGTAGTGGTTTCCTCCCTTCGGGCCTCTCAGAGAAGCCCTCGCGCCTGCTGAGAAGTTGTCTGTGTTTTCGGGGAAAGCCCAGGACACTTTTTCAAAAGGCCAGGGGACTTCCGAACCTTCTGAGAAGGCCCGCATATTCTCGCTTCCCACCCCACCAGGCTCGCCGTCGATTTACGGTCCTCTGAATGTGTGGCCTCGCTCGGTACACGGATCACACGTCAAGTTGGTCTTTCTAACCCACCCTTGTCCCGATTGACCAGCAAGTTTAGCCAGCGTTTGAGGGTGAGTCAGAGGTTGAGATGTAGTATTCAAGAGAACTACAGTCGGCCCAGATTAGTGGGTCGACCCTGTCCAATCAAGTGTACCCTTGTGTCTTGTGTCTCGCGACCCATGCTTCCCACATTCCTGTGGCAACGTGGACCTCGGAAGGGTCTTGTGTCCTCTCGCGTGTCCTGGCCGAGCGAGGCCGACTGTATTTCCCCAGTGTCCAGCGGACACGGCGTACAGTCGGGTCGCTGAAGAAGGAATCCTTTTCGTTGGGGAGGGGCTCCATGTTCCTTAATTGTTTCGCAGCTTGCCTCATGTTTTCCTTATGTTTTCGATGGGGAATCGAAGTCTAACTTATGGAAAAAAGGGGCCTCGTTCCTTATTTAGGTTTCCTTAGGTCAACGACCCGACTGTATCGAACATGAGAGAGTAGCATGCAGCATTTTTTCTGCAGACCTCCGTGCCGATCTCCTGTATCTGCGCGGGCCCCCCCTTGGCGGTGCCTCCGGCGCCGCCCATGGCGCGCTCCGTGCGCTCCTCCTCTTTCTCCTCCTCCTCCTCCTCCTCCTCCTCCTCCTCCTCCTTCTTCTCCTCCCCCTCCTCCTCCTCCTCCTCCTCCTACTCCTCCTCCGTAGCCATTTTGGCTCAAGTACCATTTGGGCTCAACTCCGCATCGCTGGGCCGCGGCCACGCCGCGCTCGCTGCGGGGCAATGCCAGGTGCGCTCTCGCAGCAGCGCGTCGCCGTGATAGCAGCCCGCGGGGCGCTCCTGGCGACGCACGCTGCGGCGGGCCTCGCGGCAGGCCACTCCCAGTCGGGAGTGCGCCTGTTGCGGGCCGCCGAGGGCCTGCTGCGCGCGGCGGTGGCGAGCTTTCGGGCTCCCGCGACACCGCCGCCCGCGCCCGCGCCTGGCGCTGCTGCTGCCCCTGGGAGGCGGCGACGGCGACGGGGGCGTGGTGGTCGTGGCGGCGGCGCTGCGGGCTGCGGCGGGGCCGCGGCCGACGCTGCTCGCGCCGACGGCGGCGAGACGCGCGGTGACGCCGAGATGGACGGCGCCGTGGGGGGTGGTCGCAGGCCGCGGCGGCAGCGCCGCCCGCAGCCTGCCCCCGCGGGCCTCCGTCTACTGGAGGTCGCTGCTGCGCCCGCTGCTGAGCCGGCCGATATGCAGGAGGAGCTGGACGACGAGTGGGCGGACGGGCTGGTGGCGGGTCGCGGCCCCGGCGTGGCCCCGCCCGCTCCTCGACGGCAGATCCGCAGGACCGACACCGACGCGGTCGAGGTCTGGGGCGCGGCGGCGGCGGCGCGCGCGACGCCTGCTCTGGGAGCAGGCGGCGCCGCGGTCGCGGCCGAGTGCAGGGACACCTTCGCGGAGGACCTGCAGGCGCTCCAGGGCAACCTCGACCGCCTCGCTGCGGCCGGGCGGCCGCCTCCCTGTACGGCATGGGTAAGTCCGTCTCGGAGGTCGGCTTCCTCACGGTCGGGGGCCTTGCCTTCGGGCGGGCCCCCGTGGCCAGGGGTCTTGGCCATGCGGTGCAGGACCCCTGAAGACGCGCGGCCGCGGCCGCGCGGCTCGGCGGAGCGAACCTTCGCCGTCTGCCTCGCGCTCTCTCTCCTCCTACTCCTCCTCCTCCTCCTCCTCCTCCTCCTCCTCCTCCTCCTCTCCTCCTCCTCCTCCTCTCCCCCTTCTCTCCTCCTCTTCCTCTTCTTCCTCCTCCTCCTCCTCCTCCCCCTCCTCCTCCTGCTCCTCCTGCTCCTCCGCCTCCTCCTCCTCCTCCCAGGGAGGGGGGTCCAGCGCCGATCCAAGAGGTCTGCGCGGTCCTCCGTGAGATTGTGCTCCTGCGTTTGTTGTTCCTCTAGTGTAGCTGTCAGCATGGCTCTTTTGGCTTGCGAGTCCCTCCCAAGGCGGCTCGCCGTGCCAGGATGGGGGCCCCTTCCGCTCTTGCTCGGGGGTTTGCCGAGGGGGGGATAGTCCAAGGTTGGGTCAGGTGAACAAGCCCAGTTGGATGTTCACATCCCCTTCTTCCAGGAGCCGTTTCGAGCGATTTTCCTCCGAACCACACCCGTGCCCCTGCCCCATCTTTTATACGCTCCCCGATCTGCTGCGCCGGCTGGCGAACAGCCGACACGAGGTTGGAGGGATGCCTTTTTGGCTCCTTGCTTTTGGGGGGCCCTCCCACTCGGGATTTTCTTCGTTTGGGGGGGGGCATCTCCACGGGGCCCTGGCCTTCGGGCGGAGAGGCGCGTGCTCTCGACCCGATTTTCAGTCGGGCATTTTTTTCGGAGGGAGACTCAAGAACAGTAAGCTCATCGGGTGACCATGTTAAAGCCCGCCTGTGGGAGGACAGGCCCGACCTAACCCGAGTTCTTGTGGACATGTTTCGTGGGATGCAGCTGCTGGACTAGTTAACTCAGCGTTGGCGCCAGTACCTCCGCGGTCGTCGTTCGAATCTGGCATAGTTCAGCTTAGTCCGGCCTCCTCCCCCTTAATCTTGCTGAATCCCTCAGACGGGGCGAGGGCGACGATAAGTCCGTTCCAGAGCGTTCCCGAACGCTCTCAGAACGTTCTGGGCCGCTCCGAGAAGGCCGCGGCGCCCGAGACATCATCCAGAGCCGTTTGACCTCGGAGCTTCTCGAGTGATCTCCACCCCGATGTATCTTCGTCGCTGGCTCGTCTTCATAACCCGCCGCGGCGCCCCGTCGTTTCCAGAGCCGTTGAACCTTAGTGATTTTCGAGTTATCCTTACCCGATGTTGTCCTCGTCGTTCCTCACCTGCTCGTGGTATACGTACTTATCACGAGCAGGTGGATATTTCACGAAGTGGTCCTCTATGTTGCCTAATAAAAATAATGTCCTTGTCGTCGGCTTCCCCCACTGAACCTGCCCAAGGCTGGCTTAGTGGTACCTTCCTCGGGTTTAATGGCCCTCAATCGTTTTTGTCCAAAGACATCCCAGCAGTCGCCTCCTTAGGCTCGGACCGCACAGCGCCGGTGAGCACTGCGGGGCGCCTCGCCGCCTGTCTCATCTCATTCGTTGCCCGCACTGGCGGCAAGGCGCAAGCTTGGCCAAGCAGTTGCTCACGATCATGCTGCGGCAGGGTTTCCGCGAGTATCGGGGCCGCGGATACTCAGGCCGCGGCTCGGGAGGGTGGGGCGTCTTTTGATCGTTGTGTTCACTTTCGCCTCTCTTGGGCCTCCTGGGAGACCCTCGTCGCCACGGCTAGATCCGTCTCGACATATTGGTAAGGACATGCTCGGGGATGGGCATGGGGACTGAGCATGGTCGGAGGATGTTAAGTGAGCGTGCTCGGTCAGACATGCCGTTGCCGATGCCCACAGGAAGTTCGCTCTTGCCTCTTCGCCTCCTCTTTCCTCCCTCCTCCTTCCCGCTCCCTGACCCCTCCCTTTCTCATCTTGCCATCTGATCCTCCTCGTCCTTGGCCCCGACCTCTCCTGGTTTGCGTTATGACCAGAAATTCGAGGCGAATCCAGCGGTAGCGACATGGGCACATTTTCCTCTTCTGAGTCCTTGTCCTTTTTCCCCCCTCCTCCGCCTAAGTTGTCCTCGGCGCCACCCCAACATACTTATACTATGTGTGCGTCGCCCCCCCAGGAGCGACGCGCGCACCGAGAAATCTTATAGTATATGCGTCGTGGCGGGCGCTTTCTGGCCACACCGCTCGGGAAACGATCTACTGAAAGATGGGTACACTACAAGTTCGGATCGGACCCGCGCCACCAAGGCAGACATGCAGTATCAGTATGTCTCTGTGCGTCCCATGCCCTCTCCCCCCATGCCACCACCCGGAGTGCCACGAGAGGCGGTCCCTCGGGGCGAGCCCCGCAACGTTGCATCCCCCGCCGCCTCTTTCTGCGCTGGCCCGCGGGGCCCCGCCGGTGGGAGGCGCCCGCGGCGGAGCGCAGGCCCCTCGGGGAGCCGTCGCCCACCAGAGCCTCGAGTCAGAGGTGCCTTCCCTCCTCCCCCTAGCCGTAAGTCGGGCCTGTCCCTCTACAGGAGGAACACTCAAACATAGTCAAAGAAATAGTCTGGGGACGATATTCCGATTATGAAAACAAAACATCAAGTTATGGATATGATTTCAATATGTTTGATTTGCCCCCAATGTCTGCCTGTGGGGGAACACGTCCGATCTAACTCTAGCCTCTTGCAACGTGATTCCACCGATTCCCTCCTTCTTTGGGTTACCCTCTCTTTCTCGTTCCTAGGTGCCCTCTTTACCCTTCACTTCTGCGATATAAGATTGTCCTCCTCGCCGTCCTTCTCGTTGTTTTTCTCAACCCTCATCCGTCCATGTCCCTCCTCCTTCCTGGCTCCTCCTCCCTCATTCAGCTGTTTGTGTTGTTATATTCCTTCTCTTCTCCCTTCCCTTCCATCCCCTCCTTCATATCCGTCTTCCGCCGCCTCCATTTCCTTCGCACCTTCATCCTCATCCGGATCAGCCTCCCATCTCGCGCTTTCTGCCTCACCATGCCCCCCATGGGGTTCACGCCCTGTGTGGTTTGCTCTGCCCATTCCCCAGGCTGCACCGCCGTGGCGGTACGCATTCCCAACCATCCCGTGGCGTTGGGTAATCCTTCTGAAGGGAGCGCCTGTCGCCACTCCTCCCTTTCCGCCTCGCCCCGCCTCCTTCTCGCACTCCCCCCCACCCGCTGCCCCCCACCCTCCTCTCATCGTCGTCATCATCAGCATCATCATCACCATCACCAACATCAATTGCAACATCGTCATCATCGTCATTGTCACCGGCGTCGTCGTCATCGACGTTATCGTCGTCATGCGTTTCGCCGTCACCGTCGTAACCATCATACTCATCTTCATCACCATCAGCACCATCCGTATCATCAGCAGCATCATCATAACCAGCACCATTCTCAATATTCCGTATTGGCACCACCATCGTCATCATCAGCACCATCAACATCATCTCCACCATCATCAGCATCATCAGCATCATCATCATGGCCGTCATTATCACCATCATCGTTATTATTCCCGTTTTGACGCACCCTTCACACACTTCGCGGCCCCATAAAGGAGGTCCGCCCAAGGCCCCAGTGTCGCCGCCCGCATGTGGGCGCAGCCCCCGTTCCGGTACAGCCCTCACACGGTTCGTGGCCTCATATGGAGTTCCATCCGAGGTCCCGCTGGCGCCGCGCCAGCATGTGGGCGCCACCCCCTTTTCGGCACACCTCTCACACGCTGCGTGGCCCCATGGGGAGCTCCGCCTAAGGCCACAGCGGCGCCGCCCGCATGTGGGCGCAACCCCCGTCTTGGCACACCCCTCACGCGGTTCGTGGCCCCATAGGGACCTCCACCCAAGGTCCCGGTGTTGGGAGGGCGAGCGCAGCAGCCCTCCCAGGTCAGTCCTGTCTTCGCGAGCCCCGTCCTCACATGTCCGTCCATGTGCAAGCCAGGGGTGGACCTCACAGGTCTTGGGAGCCACGTGCAACGTGTGGTACCGTCAACCCGTACAGTAAGGACGAATGCCTCTCCAAGGTTACCCTTGCATCCTGAATCCTTCTCCTTCGGCCCCATCCCTTGTCGCTCTCGCTGGCCCCCCCCGCTCGTAGAGCGCCGACGTGGCCTCCAAGGCCCGAGGCTTCTCAGAAGCCCTCGGGCCTTCTGAGAAGTCTTGTGTGTCCTCGGGGAAGTCGCAGCAAACTTTTCAGAAGGCGGGAGTAATTCCGATCCTTCCGAGAATCAGCAACGTGCAGAGGGGGTGGGGGGAGGTGGGAGGGTTTCTTAGAAGCCCTCTTGCTTCTCAGAAGGCGCGGGCCTTATCTATAGATGTAAGGCCGGCGGCTTCTCAGAAGCACCCTCATAAGAAGCCCTCCCCCTCCCTCCACCCCCTTGTGCGCACCGCCACTAGAAGGCCCAACCCCTTCTCAAGTCCCCCCTTGGGCTCGCCGCCGAAACACGCGTGAGCCTGCAGGCCAAGAGCCACGCGGCGGCAGCGGCAGGCAGGTTGGACGCGGGGACCCCTCACAGTCAGCCCGCGTGGTGAGGACGGGCAGCCTTCCCGAGGGTACCCTGGCATCCTGCCTCTGCGGCGCTCCGCGCGGATTTCTTGGATCCGCGCCTGGGCCCGAGGGGCGGAGTATCTCGATCCTGGGCGAAGATTGTCCTCCTCTGTGTCGTGCTCTTCGAAGAAGGAATAAACTGTTGGCGCTCCGCACAGATTTCTTGGATCCGCGCCTGGGCCCCCCCCGGCGGCGCCTCCGGCGCCGCCCCCGGCGCGCTCCGCGCGCCAGGGAGGGGTGTCCGGCGCGGATTCAGGAAATCCTCGCGGAGCGCTAAAAGTTTATGATCATGTGTTGTTATGGTCCTCATATCATTAGTATTATTATTGTTATTACTCACTGGTCAGAACCTCCTCGAACAACTTTAAGCGTGGCCCTCCGAGGCTCCTTTGCAACCCTGCCGCGCACCCTTGTGACACGGGCTGGCTGTATATATATATATATATAGAGAGAGAGAGGGGAGGGCAGGCACCCCGAGAAAAGGGGGGGTGCGAAAGCCCCCCCCGCCCTCGCCAGGCGGGAGGAGGATGCCATGCTCCCTCCCTCGAGCAGTCAAAGCGGCCAGGAGGAGGAGGAGGAGGAGGAGGAGAAGGAGGAGGAGGAGGAGGAGGAGTATGAGCAGGAGGAGGAGCAGGAGGAGGAGGAGCTGGAGGAGGAGGAGGAGGAGGAGGAGGAGGAGGAGGAGGTGGAGGAGTTATTGTGAAGGGAGGAGTTGTTGTGAAGGCCTTGCCGTCGTTGCCGCCGGCCTCGAAACGGCGGGCCCTTCACCGGGACCCCCGCGGGCGCCCTCTCCTGGGGCCCCCTCGGCCGATCGGGACGTGTCGTGTGCGGTGGCGCATGGGCCCTCCAGCTCTCGGCATCGATCGGGCGGGGGCCGTTTTTTTTTCCCCGGCGACGGCCATCGAGGGGCATCTTGGGTCGTCTCACGAAACCATGTCTTAAACAAACAACACTCGCTCAGCAGAAGCGTGTACGACGGGGAGTGGACGTCCGAGCGACGGCGAGAGCTGAGAGCAGCACGGCGGCAACGGCAGGCCAGCTGGCCACGGTGAGCTCCTAGGGGAGGGCGAGGCGAGGTCGTTTTTTAGACAACAGATGTGTTTTATATAACAAACGCGCGAAGCCGAAGCGCGCACGACGGGGAGTGGACGTCCGAGCGACGGCGAGAGCTGGGAGCGGGGAGCGGACGTCCGAGCGACGGCGAGAGCTGGGAGCAGCACGGCGGCAACGGCAGGCCGAGCGAAAGGGACCTCTAGGGGACGAGGGAGGAAGACCTAGGGGAGGCAGCGTCCTGCAGAGGAGCGACGGGGGACCTAGGGAAGCGGTGGGGGACCTCGGGGACTTTGGGGAGGCAGGGACCTCCAGGGGAGCGGAGGGGGCCCAGGGGGACGCGAAGGGGACCCACGGGGGGGGACCCAGGGCGCCCAGGGGCCCTGGGGGGAGGCAGAGCTGGTTGCTGGGGACCCAGGGGCGATGGGGGACCCTGGGGCCCTGGGGTTAGGTCGGGCGTGTCCCCCCACAGGGGGGGTTTGAGCGAACAATGAAACATACGCACAACATGCCCTCCCAATGTTCAAACATGGTCCACGGGTCGTCACCACGAGATGTGTTTGACTAGTTGTGACTATTCCCCCTGGAAGGGCCAGGCCCGACTGAACTCTTGGGTTCCCATGGGGCTCTCAGGGAAGGGAGGCGCGCTGGCCCCAGGGCGGCGGAGCGCAGGGCCCCCCTCGGAGGCCGCGGCCCCCCCTCCGCGAGAGAGGGGGCCCCTCGCGCGCGGCGGCCCGCCCGTGCGCGGCCTTCTACCGCCCGCGCCCCCCCCCCGGCGCGCGGCGCGAGGCCCCGTGCAGCAGTGCCTCCACCTCCCGGCGGTCGTGTCGGCGCCCGCCCCTGCGATGCTCCTCCTCCTCCTCCGCCTCCTCCTCCTCCTGCTCCTCCTGGGCGGTGACCACACCTCCTCCTTCTCCTCCTCCTCCTCCTCCTCCTCCTCCTCCTCCTCCTTTTCCTCCTCCTCCTTTTCCTCCTCCTCCTCCTCCTCCCACTCCTCCTTCTCCTCCTCCTCCTCCTCCTTCTCCTCCTCCTTCTCCTCCTGCTCCTCCTGGGCGGTGACCACTCCTGGGCGGTGAGTCGGTTTTGGGACTCGGGGTCGCCGCACGGTCTTGGGGCTCGGGTCGACCTCCGAGCGCGTCTCGGGCGACGGGGGCCCCCGAGGTCCCGAGGCCGTGCGGCGACGGACCGTGCGGCGAGGCCTCTTGGGGGATGTCGAGGTCACCGCACGGTCTGTCACCGCGCCGCTTCGGGACTCCGAGGATGCTTGCTTTGGGGGACCTGCTCCGCGCGCGAGCGGGTCGCCGCTGCCGCGCCGCGGCGCGAGGGTGGTTCCTTGGATGTGGCCTCGAGGGTCCGTCGTTGGGCCCCCGGCCATCGGAAGCGGGCCCAGGGCGCAGCAGAGGCGTGCCACAGTCATCCCGCATCGGGGGGATGAGCAACTCTCCAAGGGCACCATCGCATCTCAGCGGCATTACACACAAACGTTTGGCGCTCCGAGCTGATTCCTCGGATCCGCGCCGGGGCCGCCCGCCGGCACCTCCGGCACCGCCCTCGGCGCGCTCCTCGCGCCTGCGAGGGGGGGGCCCAGCGCAGATCCAACAAGTCCGCGCGGAGCGTCGAACGTGATTCTCTTTATGCCGCTGTTTCTTATCCAATCATTGGGGCCCGCCTGCGGTCGGACCGAGGCACGAGCTGAGGGATCGAGATCGGTGCGGGGAGGGTGCCCTGACGTTCTTCGTGCTCGTCGGGTGCTCTTGTGCATCCTGGGAGGGTACCCTCGGCTGCTCTCTGCGTGCTGGCCGACTGGGTGCGACTGTAACGGATCCGTTCGACTTTGGTTCGTCTTTCGTTCGACTTTGGCTCGGCCTCTCCGAAAGAAGCGGGCGCGTGTCCTGCATCGTTTTCTCGCCCTTTCATTCTCTAGCGTTTGCTGCGCGAGTAGTAGCGCATCGAGGGCGTCGCCAGGCGTCTAGTTCAGGTTTGCGAACTGCAGATCACAAGTTACGCCCTGTTGTTTCCAATGTTTCCTATGCTGACGGTTCAGCTTCGGCTCAGTTTCGGCTCAGGCTCGGCTCGGGCCGACGGGCGTTCGACGCAGCCTCCACGCACGAGAGGAGCGGGTGCCTCGGGGGAAAGGTCCCCAGCAGGAGCGTCACAGTAACCCCTCCCCCTCCTCTACCTCCTCTTCCTCCTCCTCCTTTCCTCCTCCTCCTCCTCCTCCTCCTCCTCCCTCCTCCCTCCTCCTCCTCCTCCTCCTCCTCCCCTCCACTCCTCCTCCATCCTCCTCCTCCTCCTCCTCCTCCTCCTCCTCCTCCTCCATTCCCCTCCTCATCCTCCTCCTCCTCCTCCTCCTCCTCCTCCTCCTCCTCCTCCTCCTCCTCCTCCTCTCCTCCTCCCACTCCTCCTCCTCCTCCTCCTCCTCCTCCTCCTCCTCCTCCTCCTCCTCCTCCTCCTCCTCCTCCTCCCCTGGCTGAAGCGTGCCCGCCCCACGCCTGAGCCAGGGGCAACGTCGGGCTGGGACAGGCAACCTCGGGGACCGCGGTGTTCGGACGTCTTCGTCGGTTCTCTGCGGCTTTCCAGCCTCGGGATGCCTTCCGGTGGCTGCGCCTCACCGAGGGCGTTCCGGGGGGGGGTGCCGGGATCGCCCCGAACGGCCGCCGGAGAGTGGCCCGAGGACAGAGGGGGCAGCGTCGGGGAGGGCGCATCGGTCCCCGATCGTCTGCTCGTGGCCGTGGTGGGCCCGGGGGCCCTCCCCGCCCGGGAGCGTGGGGTTTGGCTACAGTCGGACCGAGGTGTAGTGTCGAGGTCGGTGCGGGGAGGGTACCCCAGTTCTTTTCGTGTTTGTGGAATGTCCTTGCGCATTCTGGTGATGGTACCCTTGGACGTTCTGTATGGTTTGGCCAGCGGAGGGCCTCGCGTTCTTGGAGGATGGTCTTCCGTCAGAGGTCCGACTGTATCGGGAGGCCCATCCCCGACCTTGCAGGCTCACAGTTCGCAGACCGCCCCCAGGGATGGCGAGTTCCCGTTTGGGTCTGCGTGTGGCGGCCCCACTGCGCGGGCTCCCCCAGCAACCTTTGTTGAAATTGGCGACAGCTTTACATTGGCGAGGTCCCGTTTGAGAGTGCGTCTGGCCCCATTGTGCTGGCTCCCCCAGCAGCCCTCGCAAGTGGCGATTGTTCCACGCTTCGCAAACCCTCATGGCTGGCGAGGTCCCACTTGGGCCTGCGTGGGACCCCAGTGTGCTGGCCCGACCCCTGCAGCCCTCGAACGTGGCAGCAGCCCGCGACTCTGTGGAAGTTGCCTGGTTGCCGCGTCCGCCTGGTTGATTGCTTCCGCCCTGAAGGTGGTGCAGCGCGCGATTGGGAGTTGGCAGTGACGGTTTTGAGGGGTTGTTGGAGAAGGCATCATGCGACAGGGTTTCTTCTGTTACTTGGTCACGCACAGTCTTAATGGGTTTGTTTCCCACCACCACCATCATAAGTTGGAGGGGGGGTCCTCCTCCTCCTCCTCCTCTTCGTCCTCCTCCTCGTCATCCTCCTGCTCCTCCCCCCCCTCCAACCTATGGTGGTGGTGGTGGTGGAAAACAGGCCCATCATTGTTACCTTGTCGCGCGCAGTCTGGTGCAAGGAAGGCACGCGCGTTCCCTCGCTCGACGTGGTGTGTGAGGTGAGTCGCCTTCGACGTCGTCGTCGTCGTATTGGAGGTCCTGGGTGTTGCAGGACGTCGCGTGGTGACGGGCGAGGTTTTTTGGCATATTTTCAGGATAGACCCCAGTAGCGGCTTAGGGACGTGTTTATACAATCTTATATATATATATGTACATATAGAGAGAAATGCATGGATAAGCAAACACATAGACAAACAACATAACCTTGTCTTGGTTTTGTGAACAACGCTATTGCATCTGTGCTTCGTCTCAAAATCCAAGGCCTCCTCATTCCAACAAGGGCGTACAGCGACATTGCTCTCATCCTTCTGATCGACCTCTTCCATTCCCTCCTCGTGCTGCTTTTTGTCTGATGTGACGCGCCAGCATCAGTAGTTGAATGTTCACAGCTGGACGTGTACGATCGGGTATCCATGGAGGGCGACTGGTGGTGTGGGAGAAGGGCAAGGATGACAAGTGAGGGTGGATGGAAATGAGGAAAGGCCGTTGGTGGCCATCGAACTTCTCGTTAGATCCCATCCTTTGGTGTGCCCGGTTGGTGCCGACCTCGTGGCGTTGAGAAGTGACGAAGCGTAGGGCACAGTTTGAATGGCTTGCATGGGGATGTGGGTAGGGCGATGCTACGAATCGTCGTGAGTCATCCCTCAGGTGCACTGGCTGCACCTTCACTCGTTCTGCGCCGGTGCGCATTTCGACGGTGCCCACGCAGCTTCTAACATGTTTTGTGTTCTGGCAGAGCAGGTGGAGGAGCAATGGTTGGCGGATGTGGAGGACGATGATGACGATGACGTCGATGATGAAGAGTCTGATCAGGATGATGATGGTGGTGGTGATGATAGTGATCATAATTCCTGCGATGATGACGGTGATGATCATCATGATGGTGCCGGTGGTGATGATGAGGATGCTGCTGATAACGTTGATGATGATGATGATGGCAATGATAAATATTATGATGAGCATGATGATGCTGATGAGTATGATGCGGATGATGTCGCTGATGATGAGGATGGAGATGGCGGTGATGTTGCTAGCAATGATGATGTCGACTCGGATCTCATGATGATGGTGATGATGGTGTTGATGATGATGATGGTGATGATGGTTGTGATGATGATAATGCTGATGAGGATGATGATAATTGTGATGCTGACGATGACGATGATGATTATAACGTGTGTGAATACGAAGAAGTAAAGCTGGCAGTGGGTAGGAGGTGGGGCACAGGGAGGATGATGACTAGGCGGGCCGAAGGCTGTAAGGAGTCCAGCGTGGCTCTCTTCTGTCGCATGATGCATTACTTATCACACGCGCGTGTGGATTGTACCGAATGATTTAATGGAGTTTCTCGTCCTTTGCTTTCAGCACTCTCTTTCTGCCTCTCTCTGTCTTTGCTTTCAGCACACTCTTTTTTATCTCTCTCTCTCTCTCTCTCTCATATGTATTCAATCGCTTCGCTCATTCCGCCAGCCCATATTGCATGATCGCTACTGCTTCGCCGTGGGCTCGGGGCCATTGTGGCGCCGCCGAGGAGGAGGAAGATGAGGACGGGGAAGAGGAGGGGAGGAGGAGGCGAGGATGAGAAGGAGAGGAGGAGGATGAAGATAAGAATGAGGAGGAGGAGGAGGAGGAAGAGGAGGGGGCGGAGGAGGAAGCCTCTCGTTGGCATCTTGTGTTGCTCTTGGGGCCAAACAGGGTCGTCGTCAAGATGCTTCTTTGGGGGGCCTCTCGGGATCTTTTGAGAAGCCGTTCGGGGGCGCCTGGGAGGTATTTTTGAAGCCTTCTGGGGCCCTTTGGGGGGCCTCCTGGGGGCCGCCTGGGGCCTCTTGGGGGCCTCTTGGCGGCATCTTGGGGCCTCTTGGGAGCCTCTCGGGGCCTCCTGGGGCCCTCTTGGGGCGGAAGGCTCGAGTTTTCGGTTCGTGGTCCCCCTCTTGGGCCCCCCTTGGAGCCGTCTTGGGGCTCTCTTGGGCCGTCTTGGGCGCCTCTTGGGCCGTCTCGGGGCCCTCTTGGGCCCTCTTGGCCCTCTTGGAAGCCTTTTGGCCCGTCTTGGGGCGCTCTTGGGGGCCTCTTGGGCCGTCTTGGAGCATCGGAAAGCCGAAAAAGCGACAAGGCCAAACTCCTTGCAAAACCGCTTTAAATTCATTATTTTGGGCCTCTCGGGGCCCTCTTGTGAGGCCTCTTGGAGGCCACTTGGAAGCCTCTTGGGCCGTCTTGGGGTCATCTTGGGCGTCTTGGAGCGCTCTTTGGGCGTCTCGGGGGCCTCTTGGGCAGTCTTGGGGGCCTCTTAGGGGCCCTCTTGGCGCGCGTTTTGGGGGCCTGAGCGGCCGCGCGCAGGAGGAAGACCATCTCTGAGTCACACCGCCCGGGCACCTTGCCGGGGCACTTTTCGTCCAAGGACCCCCATCGGGGGGAAAAAGGGGGGGTGATGACTAGGAGGACGTGGATATCATGGCGTGGGCCCTGATATTTCCCCAGATTTTATGGCGCCTCTTCTTGTTTCATTACGTCCCTGGCCCCCCCGCTGGGCTGCGCACATGCCGCCGGTCATGTTTTGCCCCCCCCCCCCCCCCTCCCCCACTTGGACACCCCCCTCTTGGCCGCTCCCGACCCCAGGGGCCGCCCCGCGCGCGCGAGCTAGAAATATTGTTGACCAGTCACTGGAGATTTTAGCACGCCTCTGGCCCGTTGGGCCGGCGAATTGGGGGCTGACGGCCTTCTGCTCGCACGCACGTGTATATCGCGGTCTGAGATTGCTGCTGCAGGCATGCCAGACGCTGGATCTTCTATGTGCCGAGTCATGAATGACATTAACGACGCCGACTGGATAGCAGGCCGTGCCGGGTGACATTTGCAGCGCGTTCGTCGACAATGCATGGACACTTGAATGTTCATATGGACGGTGGAGTGAATGGAGGCCGAGGAGGAGGCCGAGGAGGAGGAGGAGGCAGAGGACGAGGAGCAGGACAGGTTGGAGGGAGCGCGCGTGGGATGGGTTTTTTCGCGGGAGGTCGGCGGGCCGGAGAGGGAAGGGGAGGGATGGCGAAGGGAGGAGGTAGGAGGAAAGGGAGAGGAGCGATGGTGCGGAAGAGGGATGGAGGAGGAGCGAAGAGGAGCGATGGTGCGGAAGAGGAAAGGGATGAGGTAGGAGGAAAGTGAGAGGAGCGATGAGGCGGAGGAGGGATGGAGGGAAGGCGGCGAAGGAGGAATCGCCTGAGGCAGCAGGAGCAGGGCGAGAACGAGCAGCAGCAGCAGCAGGGCGAGAACGAGCAGCAGCAGCAGGGCGAGAACGAGAGGAGCGATGGTGCGGAAGAGGGATGGAGGGAATCAGGAGCGAAAGAAGGACGTACATGTACATGAAACCACGCTGGTTTCGAGAGTTCGCATTGCGCGAATGTTCGTATCGCGCGGCCGGTCTCGCGTTTCAAGGGACCGTGTTCATGTACATAGCTGGGCGCGTACGTCCTTTGTGGACTCCCTAGGGAAGGCGGCGAAGGAGGAAAATCGCCTGAGGCAGCAGGAGCAGGGCGAGAAGGAGCAGCAGCAGCAGCAGCAGCAGCAGCAGCAGCGGCAGCAGCAGCAGAAGCAGCACGAGGAGGAGCGGGCCCATCGAGCGGGCTGGGAGCGCAGAAGCCCACCTCTTCGCGTCGCACCCCTCCTTCGGTGTGCGTCCCTCCTCCTGCTCCTCCTCCTCCGCCTCCTCCTCCTATTCCTCCTCCTGCTCCTCCTCCTCCTCCTGCTCCTCCTCCTCCCCCTCCTCCTCCTCCCCCTCCTCCTCCTTCTCCTCCTCCGCCTCCTCCTCCTCCCTCCTCCCCCCTCCTCCTCCTCCTCCCCCTCCTCCTGCTCCTCCTCCTCCTCCTCCCCCTCCTTCTCTTCCTCCTCTTCCTCCTCCTCCTCCTCCTATTCCTCCTCCTGGTCGTCCCCCCCTCCGATCCCCTCCCGTCTTTCCCGCCATCCTCTCTCCGCGCCTCTTCGTTTTAGGTACCTTTTTCCAGTCGCACCCCGAGGCCAGTTTTGTTTGGGGGGCGGGCCGGGCGTTTCGCCCGAGACCTCCTCGCCACTTCTGATCCCGAAGCTCACGAACCGGCAACAGTTTCACAGATGGAGGGCGGGGCGTTTTCGAAATGTGGCCGACGCCGCGGCGCCGCGCACACCCGCCGTTCAGATTTGCAAGAGCTTCACGGATCGAGGGCGGCCTCTTTTCTAAGTGTGGCTATCGCCTTAGCGCCGCGTGCACTATCGCCTTGGCCTTAGCGCCGCGTGCCTTGGCTTTTCTACATGTGCCTATCGCCTCAGCGCCGCGTGCATTCGTTGTAAACAGTTGTAGCGGTCCGCTGAGGCCGACTATCCACCGCCCGCTGGGGTCCCAGGACCTCGGGTCCCCGGCCCGAGGATACATATACCTATACGACCACCCTTCGGCTGGGAGGTTCGGGGGGGGAGGAACCAACGTCTCACTCGATCGGTCTCAGTATCGATCTCACTATCGATCTCAGTATCGGTCTCGCCTCGCCCGTTCGCAGGGCATGCAGGAACACGAAACCAAAATCGATTTCCCAGTAGGGGGGCTCTCCGTTCCACTTCGATCTCACCCCCTCACCTCCGACACCCCCGCCTCGTGAAATTCTTGACGCTTCGCGTATCCCCACCAGCCCATCCTACACCAGGCTCTCGAACGAAGAGCGCCAATGATCGGCAGCTGTTCTCCTCCCCCTCTTCCTCCTCCTCCGCCTTCTCCTCCTCCTCTTCTCCTCCTCCTCCCTCACCTCCTGCTCCTCCTCCTCCTCCTCTTCCTCCTCATCTTCCTCTTCCCTGGTGGCGTCTTGGAAGTATCTTCGAACGTTTTGGTGGGCTCTTGGGCCTTGCGGGCGGGCGGGCGGCGCTCCGCCCGCCCGCGCGCAGGGCCCAAGAGGGGGTCCAAGACGTCTCTCGGAGCCATCTTGGAGGAGATCGATCAACGAAGGGGGGGTCCTAAATTTCAGCCCCCCCCTCAGGAGCCACGATCCTCGTGAGGGGTGTCGATTTTTAGCCCTCCCAGGGGTCGATCTTGGACGCTCTGACCGATCGCGGCCCCCCCTGTCCAGGTCAGTGGGGAGGGGGTAGGGGGAGGGTTAAACCCCTCCCCGAAAGAGAAGAAGGAGGGGTGGAAGAGGAAACGCTCTAAACCACCGACGCCCTAAAGGGCTGGTGGGATTAAGTCGGGCATGTCCTTCTACAGGAGCAAAGTTCAAACACATTCCAAACATAGGCTGGGGACGATCTGTTTGAATTGTTTGTGACAGAATCCGCCTGTAGGGGGACATGCCCGACCTAAGCGTAACATCCTCTCACAGTCTCGCGCTGAGCTAGGAACTCCGTGGGCTCTGGCAGCGGCAGGGCCGTCTTGTCACCGTTACTACCAGAAACAAGTGTTTCTTGAACATGGGCACGGTTAGACAAAAGCGACCGGGGACGGAAGCACAACGTTTTCGGTATGGGGACCAGAACCAGAACTGGGCAAAGAAGAACGGCGAAGGAGTTGGCAACAAAACGGCGACAGAACCGGGAGGGAAATGGCGAAACGGCGCAGACACGTTCTATAGTCTCCAGACACGCAGCGCAAAGAACGAACCCTTCTCTCACAGATGGGCTTGTTGGTGTGAAGAGTGCACTCCCCTGCCCCTCTGCCGCCCGTGCCACCGTGTGCGCATGATGTGTATGCATGAGTCATCATATCCTGCAGGGCCATGCCCAGCACTTCTTATATTCATGTTTGTGGCATGCACGCTGCCCGCCGCTGTTTTGGCCCTAGTCCTAGGGCCCTGGGACTGCACCGCAGTTTCGACCGCCGCGCGGTCCGAGCGAAAACAACTGCACTGACATTGGTAGCGGAGCTTGTAAGCTCCAGCGGACGCACTGCGTGCTCTGCTTCGGTGGTTGTGACCACCCGCGTGGGCCGCCATGGCTGCCAGCCAAGACGGCTCAGACGCGGAGGCTGTGTCCTCCGCTGGCACAGGTCCCCCGGACCTGCATGCGGTCCTGCGCGTGATGGCTGAGACCCAGAGGGAGCTCTTGGCCTTGCATCGGGATCGCGGCGGCGACAGCGGTCCCAGACGCACACGTCTACTGCTGTCGCAGGTGAAGCTCCCGGAGTGCGATGGTGCCGTCGGTACGAGTGCCAAGAAGTACCGCGAGTGGCGCAAGAAGGTTGAAGTCATCCGCAACCTCAACCAGCTCTCCGACGTGGAGCTGGGCCTGATCATCTACAGTCAGGTGACAGGTCGGGCCAAGGAGCTCATCGAGGTACTTGACGCGTCGGACCTCCGACGCGAGGATACGCTCGAGACCATCTTTGCTATCTACGACGACGCCTTCGAGAAGATGGATCACGAGCGCCTCGACCAGGTGCATCAGGAGTGGGAGCGAGCACGCCGTCGATCAGGGCAGCCCATCATGGATTGGACAACGTACTTGCGCAAGAAGCGCATGGAGTTGCAGCTCGAGGATCCCACTTCAGCGATCAGCGATCGCGCGCTGGCGAGCAAGATGCTCCGTGGCGCTGGACTGTCGCAGAAGGAGCGAGCGCAGGTGCTCTTCAACTGTGGCGGCATCTACGACTCGAAGCGGATGGAGGTCGCGCTGAAGGCAGCCTACTCGAAGGTGCACGACACCGAGAAGCGCTCGGTGCTCCCTCGCCGCTCGCCGTTTGTGGCGGCGCAGCGTGAGCACGGGCTCCTCCGGGAGCTCGGGCGGTCGCTATCCGCACCCTCCCATGGCTCGTAGGCCATACGTGCTGCGAGGGCGCCCTGGCCAGCATGTGCACGAGGTGGAGAACGGCGAAGACTACGATGAACACCACGGCGACCTGGAGGAGGCGCAACACGACGAAGATGAAGCAGATGAACAGGACGATGGAGACCCCGGAGCTGGCGAGGGGATCATCTTCGAGGACGGCGCCGAGGTCGAAGAGGAGCTGGCGTCGGACAACGACGGGCCTGATGACGAGGAGTACGAAGCACCGGAGGATCTTCAGGAGGCGTTCTTGGCCGGCTGGAGGGCCAAGCAGAAGACGGCAGTACAGCGTCAGAAGCGCGGGTTCGTTGCCCCTCGGCAGCGGGGCCCCAAGAAGATCAACGCCAGCGGCTCCTTCCAGGGTGGTCGCAAGCCGACGGACCAGCGCAAGGCTAACAGCCGGTGTGCTGACTGCGATCAGCCCGGCCACTGGCGTGGCGACCCGGAGTGCCCCAAGGTGAAGAGTGGCGAGCGCGAGCCGCACAACAAGATCGGGCCTAAGAGTGGCCAGCCAGCGTCGCCCAACCAGCGGAGCTCTGTGAAGCCGCCGGCTCCAAGGCAGGTGCATGGGCCGATCGTCCACTGGGTTGGCATGGCAGGCAGTGCCGAGGAGCGTCGTGGCCGCGCTCCATGGCGCCGTGCTCCCCAGTCGGTGCCTGCCCAGAGGCATCCGGTGGAGGGCCGACCCGATGCTCCAGGGCGGATCGTCATGAATCCCAGACCCAAGAGCATGCCTGCGCCAAGTCCGCGCGGGGACGCCGACGATGGCCCCGGGCCCGCACAGAGCAGTGATGAACGCGCGTGCGCCCGTGCCAGGCGCGGGGAGGATCAGGAGGACGAGGATGCACGCGCGCGTTGCCATCGCATTCTGGCCAACACCCACCCAAAGGGGCACAGCGTGGAGTTGGAGTTTCCTGACCTTGCCACGGTCCATCACATCGTGGAGCGCGTGACGAACAAGAAGCCTATCTTCTTCAAGCAAGGCCGCTTCGAGAGTCTCCACTTCGTTCAGGGTCGGCTCATGCGTCTGCAGCTGACCACGTCGAAGCCTTGTACGGCGGCTGAGGTGGATCTCGACGAGATCACGGCAACTATGTTCAAGATCGTGATGGGCGGCAATCGTGATACCAAGCCCCGTGGCGATCGGCGCGGTGAAGGCGGGAGTCGTGACACCAAGCATCGTGAAGATCATCATCATCGAGATCGTCGTGACGACCGCCAGCGCGTGTTCTCCGTGAGCATCGTGCCCCTCCTCCGCCCGAGGCGGAGGCCTCCTCGCGTTCAAGGTCGCGGAGTACACCGGAAGGCCGCGGCGAGAAGGAGGAGAAGCGGAGTGCACCAGAAGACCGCGGCGAGAAGGAAGAGAAGGAAGAAAAGAAAGAGAAGAAGAAGAAGGCGAGGAGCAGTAAAGAAGAGAAGAAAGAGAGAAAGAAGGCAAGAAGCAGCAGGGAAGTGAAGAAGGAGGCCGAGGTGAAGAAGGAGGATGAGGCCAGCGAGGAGGATGAGGCCAGCGAGGACGACAACGATCAGCGGCGTGAGGATAAGGAGGTGCCGTTCACGCCGGAGGAGATGGATGAGATCTTCTGCAGCTGGTATCCGCGTCAGGACATCTTTAGGGATTACCTGGCGCCGCCGGCAACCATCCACGTCATCGCGAAGAACGACCGCATCGTGCGCCTCAACCTCTACACGCGCCGCTGCGAGAAGCCGGACTTCTCTCCAGCCAGTGGCCCTGCGAGGGCCTATCCTGTATTCGTGGTGGATACCGCAGCGGCGGCGTCGGCGAAGGGAGCATCGAAGACTAAAGGATCCCCAGACGGAGCTGTGCCAGGACTAACGTCTGCCGCTCCGACTGGGGAGGCCGCCGCCGTTCCTAAGGACGAGGACTGGGTCATGGCAGGAGCTTCCGAGGAAGTGAGAAGGAGCGAGGAGAAGAAACGACTAGAGGTCTTGCAGCGTGACAAAGCTGAGTTGCTGGACCGCCTCGCGCTGATCGAGAAACAGGAGATGGAGATGCATGCCCGATTGAACCCAGGCGAGGTCTACGACGGCCTGCAGAAGCGACGTGAGCAGGCACCTCTGCCAGAGCGTGTCTTGCCTACATCTCCTGAGCAGCAGGGAGTCGGAAGCGCGTGGAAGAACATGGAGGGAGTTCGACGACGTGTTCGTCTTCCAGCGCCTCCAGGAGCCGCGAGCTCAGGTACGCCTGCCGCTGCGACGGCATCTCCAGCTGCATCTGGAGCCCCGCGCGTAGTCACCGCCTCTGGACGGAGCTACGTCATGAGTGTCGGTGCCACGCAGAGCGACCTGGAGAAGCAGCAGATGCACCGAGCCATGTACGACTCGCAGTTCGACGGCGAGAGGCTGGTCCCAGGTCCGAAGGCGAAGTTCGACCCAGAGCTCATGCAGCAGCAGGCTGCGTGTGCTCATCCGGCGGACGAGCTGAAGCGGCAGTCAAACGGCACCGTGATCTTCGCGAAGTGCAAGAAGTGTTCGTTGAAGTCGGTGATCCATTACACGCTGGAGAAGCCCAAGACGGATGAGGGGGACTCACTGCAGCGCGCGGACCCTGGAGCAGCAAAGGGCGCGGACCCTGGAGCAGCAAAGGGCGCAGAGAAGGGCGCGGACCCCTGGGCAGCAAAGCGCGCGGACCCCTGGGCAGCAAAGGGTGCGGACCCTTGGGCAGCAAAGGGGGGATCTGCGGCCCGCATGGTCACTGCCCGAGAGGAGCGCCCCCGCAAGGTGGTAGACGAGCAGCCCGTCATGCTTGTTGTCTTGCCCGCGGGGCTGGCTATGATTGACACGGGCTGCAAGCGGGCTGTCGGTGGACGTCCGTGGCGCGTCGAGCTGCAGAAGACTTTGGATGCCATGGGCGTGCCGTACCACAGCATCAACCATGGCGAGTACTTCAAGTTCGGCCCAGGCGTGCCGCTCTTGTCAGAGCGTGCGTGGTGCTACCCAGTTGGCATCAATGGTACGCAGGGCGAGGTTGTGATCTCCGAGGTCGATGCCGAGGTGCCAGGTCTCATCGGTCCTGATGAGATGGCAGAGTGGGACGCAGCAGTCAGCTTCAGGAGCGGTACTTTCACGGCGAACGGTGTGACCAAGCCGTTGGTCCCGGCTGCGTCCGGGCATCCGTGCGTGTCATTGCTGGGTTTCCCGGCACCGGTCGCGAGTGCCTTCCCCGTCGGACAGTCCGAGGAGCAGGACGAGCTCGCAGACGAGATGTTCAGCGGAACTGCGAGCCGCGAGGAGAAGGATGAGCGCAGCGTCGCTGAGACCGTCGAGGAGGAGGACACGCGCGATTCTGATAGCAACGACGGCCAGGACGCAGGCGACTCAGAGCTGAGTACATCCCACTATCACACCAGCGACCCAGAGTCCGCGGAGACGGCATCGAGTGACGAGGAGGTTTTCATGGAGAACGCGGACAACGAGGTTTTCATGACGAAAGGTCTTCGCAGGCACGTCCGGAGCAACCTGAAGGAGCTGGAGGTTCTGATGACCGAGGAAATGGCGAACAGGAAGCTTCGGGCTGATCGGCAGGAGCAGGACGCCCTCAAGCACTACCAGGAGGAACGTGTACTACCCATACAGAAGGGGGCCCGGCGGCGACCGGGGCCCAAGAGGATCGTAGAGGTCTTCGCATGGGCTTGCCAACTCACGATCCTGGCGGCGAACATGGGATGGGACGCCCACCAGCCCATCGCAGCGCCAGAGTTTGACCTCCTGACGGTCCAGGGCAGGAACGAGGCACGGGCGTACCTGGCTGCAGTTGACCCAGACTTCGTGGCTTTGTCCCCGCCTCCTACGGCATGGAGTCGGCTGCAGAGTGTCGAGCAGCGAAGGCCTATGCGAGTGCGCCGGCAACGCCGAGAGCGGACCGAGTACCGCATGTTGCTCTCTTTCACGGACGAGGTGATGCAGTGGCAAGCTGCAAGGGGACGCGCAGCCATGGTAATGGACCACGCGCAATCGACAATCTGGAGCCAGCCACCTGTGAGTGCAACGAAGTCGAACCCAGCATTCGAGGACGCGATCTGCCTCCAGGACACCACGAGAGTGTTGGCGAACCCTGGGGTTTGCACGGCCGTGCGCGGGAGCTGCGCAGAGGAGTTCGGCACGGCTGTGATGATCGGTGCCACGGATCATTTGGTTCGACAGTTCGAGAACTCGAGTTTTCCTGCGGCGCAACTCCCGGACCCCACGGAGGAGCCCAGGAGTTATGGACCCGAGCCCGCGGAGCATGGTCATGGAGAGGTTTCCAGAGACGCTTCGGAGAGACCTGAGTGGGGCAAAACACCGCAGGAGATTCGAGCCGAGATTCGCGAGGCATTGCAGAAGACGGTGAAGGAGGAGTCCATGCAGCACCCAGCGGAGGAGGAGGAGGTTGCAGCCTCCTGGTCAGAGATGGAGCTTCCGGAGGTGGTGCGGCAGGACATCATGGCGAAGATTCCTCGGAGTACGCGACGTGCTGTGCGGAAGGCCCATCGCGGTCTCGGACACCCCAGCCGACCGACGTTCATCAAGATGCTGCGTCTCGGCGGTGCAACGCCCAACGCGTTGGCATACGCGAAGCATTGGCAGTGTCCGACTTGTGCTGAGTCGGAGGCGCCGCCCCGCCCAGTGCAAGGGACGGCGGACGTGCGACCATTCGGCTTCAATGTGACGGTTGTGATCGACGTGAAGTACCTACGGGACGCGGCCAAGGAGCAGCTGGTGGTCCTCAGCATGGTGGACGCTGGTACGGGATGGCACTGCGCATGCCTTCTCAAGAATAGGACGGCCAAGCACGTAGCGCGCCAGATCATGAACGAGTGGTTCAAGCATTACGGCGTGCCAGAAAACATCGTGATCGACCAGGGCGGCGAGTTCGAGGGCTACTTCAACGCGCTGATGGAGCAGTTCGGCATTAATACGAAGACGACGGGAGCTCATGCAGCATGGCAGCATGGCCTGGCAGAGCGCCACGGAGGATTGCTCGGCACTATCTGGGGCAAGGTGGTGCACGAGTTCCACGTCCAGGGCAAGTCGATGTCTACTGTGGCCCTGGCTGCCATCATCAATGCGAAGAACTCGACGATCAGCCGCAATGGATTGACCCCGGAGCAGGCTGTCTTCGGGCGGATCTTGAATTTTACGGAGGTGACTAACAGGGACGACGATGAGGTTCTCATGTCGGTTCTCGGCGCCAAGGGCATCGCTTGGCGTTCGTCTCAAATCCGCACCGCAGCCGAGATGATGTTGCTGGAGCGCGACGCGACGGACAAGGTGCGGAGGGCTCTGCTACGACAGGCGCCGACGGTCGTCGGCGATCTGTGCCCAGGATCGAGGGTGTATTTCTGGGCGCCGAATCCGTTCAAGGAACGTCGTCGGCAAGATCCTGAAAGATGGCGGGGTCCTGCGACTGTGATCGCGAAGGAATCCAACAGCCGGTACTACGTATCATGGCGTGGTCACGTGCTACTTGTTGCTCGGGATCAGCTCCAGCACGCCTCCTCCCAGGAGGCCGCAGCTGCGGAGTTCATCCAGACGGACGTGCGGCTGACACAGCAGCGAGATGATCGCGCCTACCACGACATCGTGGACGTCACGCCCAAGGTGAAGGTTCAGAAGGTGAAGAAGACATTCCTGAAGAAGGAGCGTGACCGACATAGGGAGCTCGAGGGGTCCAGGCAGCCTCGTGTGGACCTGAGGGCCCTGGGCGCCATTGAGGCACAGGCTAAGGAGGAGGAGCTACCTGAGCAGGAGCAGCTGCCGCAGCTTCCGCCTCCGAGGAGGGCGCGGTCTCGTTCCCCTCCAGGCCGGATGTCCTCTGAGACGTACCCGGAAGCTTCTCCGGGAGCATCGGGCTCTGGCGGCCCTTCGGTGCCGCCGATTCCCAGAGACGACTTCGAGCTCGAGCGGAAGCGGAAGTTCCTGGTAGATGACGTGCCGAGTTGCATTAAGAAGACGCGTCTGCAGGCTGCCCCTACGAGTGGCTTGCCGGCCCTCCGCGAGGTGGCCATGAACGCTGTTGTGCACTCGTGACCCCAGGAGTGGTTCGACCAGAATGCCTTGGATGGTGTCTCCACGCTCGTTCAGAAGGTCGTACGAGGAGTACGTGTACATCGAGAGCCACGGCGGAGACTCTATGATCACGACCGCCACCGGGAGTGCAATCGCCTGTCGGTGATGCTCTCCGCCACGGGCCAGTGTGCCTACAAGGACGACGGCGCGAGCCGTGCCAGCGAGCGCACGGAGGACAGCTGGGTTGGTCTCACGCTTTTCTACCACGACAAGCCGGACGCTCAGGCACAAGGGGTGTACTATTTGGACACTCCGGAGGGTCTTGTGCGGCAGCCGATGATTTACGAGGAATGGATCAACGTGTCATCTGTGTATGACGCATGGCTGCAGGAGGCCCGGTACGAGCACGACGTGTTCGCACTCGTGATGAAGCAGAACGCGAAGGAGCTAGAAGCTAGACCCACGTCACTTCAACCAGCACGAGAAGGCTAAGTTCGACGAGGCCGATGCCGCCGAGTGGCGGCAATGGATCGCCAACAACACGGTCGAGCTGGTCACCGAGGAGGAGGAGAAGAGCATCCCAAAGGACAAGATCATCTCGGTGCCCATGCGTTCGGTTCGCACGAACCGGGGGCGAGGGCTGGAGTTTGAGGCGAAGTCGCGCTTGATCATCCCTGGCCATCTCGACCCGCAGCTTGGTCTATTCAGGACGGATTCGCCTACTACTTCCCCTTTGGCTGTGCTGGTGTGTGCGTCTATCACAATGGCGATGGATTGGACATTCGAGTGCTTCGACGTAGCGACTGCGTTCCTGTCCGGGCTGAAGCTGGAGCGGGAGCTGTATGTGAGGGCTCCTAAGGACGGGCTTCCAGCCGTCGACGGTGCTGGATGGCCAGCCGTGCGACCTTATGCGTTGCTTCGTTTGCTGAAAGGGGCGTGCGGTTTGACGGAGGCGCCTCGGTTGTGGTATTTCCGAGCCCGCCAGGTGCTGACGGACGAGGTCGGCTTCGTGGAGCTGCGCTGTGCCCGAGCCGTCTTCGTTTATCGGGCGAACGATAAGTTGATTGCTATGTTGACCTTGCACGTCGACGACGGCAGGCTGTTTGGAGACCCGCATGACCCCCAGTACCAGGAGGTGAAGGCGAATATCAACAGGCGTTTCAACATCAAGCACAAGAAGGAGGGCAACGACAAGGAGGCAGTCGCCTATCTCGGTGAGGAGTGGTGGCGCCACCCCGATCACATCGAGATCAGCATGCACGAATACATCGGCAAGCTGACAAAGCACCCCCTTCCAAGGGGTGACGACGAGGAGCGGGAGATGACTCCCGAAGAGCACCGCGACTACCGGAGCTCGCTCCAGAAGGTGCGATGGCCTGTCGCACGCGTGGTACCACAGCTCGCGTACAGTGTGTCGGCGCTCGCACAGAAGGATCCGAAGGGTCGGAGGTTACTGCACCTGCGAGTGCTCAATGACATCATCGATCGGCTTCAGGACTACGACAAGAGAGGTCTTTCGACTCTCCGGATCCGCCGTGTGGACATCGAGCGATTGCAGGTGCTCGCGCTTATGGACGCTTCGTTTGCGAAGGAACCCGGCTGTAAGAGCCAGATGGGGTTCATGAGTATGATTACGGATGCCCGAGTGTTGAAGGAGCTAGCTGCATGTTGTCTAGTGGAGTTCCAGAGCAGTACCATTACACGAGTTGTTGGATCTACGATGGCCGCAGAGTCTGCGGCTATGTCCGTGGCTTTGGATCGGCAGCTTTACCTCAGGCTGCTGATTGAGGCAATCTTGCACGGGGAGCCGCCCTTGCAAGGGGACTGGAGGCTGGCGCTGAAGGTTCCGGGGGCGCTGGTGACGGACGCGAAGTCGCTCTACGACCACACGTCCAAGATCGGCTCGATGCCGGTGTCTCGGCAGACCCTCATTGACTTGTTGGTGGCCAAGGATTTGATAGAGCAGGAGGCCATCAAGTTCAAGTGGCTGCCCAATAGCCACATGCTAGCGGACGTGCTGACAAAGGCCGTGCAGCCTAACGGGGTGCTATCGCAGTTCTTCCGCCACGGACTGTTCAGCATGGCGCCTACTGCTGAGCAAGAGGATGAGGAGGCACACCGTCTGCGGCTGCGCCGCGGACAGCGTGAGAGAGCTAAGGAGCGGAAGGCCCAGCGACGGGTCGCCGTTCCAGGGCCTGCGAGCCCGTGAGGTCCTGATTGCAGCCGCTGATGGACCTAGTGAGGGCTACGGTGATGTATGCACATCCTTTGAGTTGACAGTCTGGATTAGTGAATCTAGACATTCATATTTTATATTGCGAAGGCCTGACGGCCGGTGCCGCCGACCCTGTTCGCAATGCGCAGCAAGAGATTACGAGGTTGCTCAAGGTCGGCTTGGCTGGAGCCCAGGGGAAGAGGAGTCCCAGGGGGGGGCGTCGTATCTGACCCGGGGGGGGGGTCGCTACCCCCCCCCCCTCCCGGCGGGGGAGGGATCAAAGGGAAGGGGCTTCCCTTCGACTCAATTACGAGGTTGCTCAAGGTCGGCTTGGCTGGAGCCCAGGGGAAGAGGAGTCCCAGGGGGGGGCGTCGTATCTGACCCGGGGGGGGGGTCGCTACCCCCCCCCCCCTCCCGGCGGGGGAGGGATCAAAGGGAAGGGGCTTCCCTTCGACTCAATTACGAGGTTGCTCAAGGTCGGCTTGGCTGGAGCCCAGGGGAAGAGGAGTCCCAGGGGGGGGCGTCGTATCTGACCCGGGGGGGGGGTCGACACCCCCCCCCCCCTCCCGGCGGGGGAGGGATCAAAGGGAAGGGGCTTCCCTTCGACTCAATTACGAGGTTGCTCAAGGTCGGCTTGGCTGGAGCCCAGGGGAAGAGGAGTCCCAGGGGGGGGCGTCGTATCTGACCCGGGGGGGGGGTCGAACCCCCCCCCCCCCTCCCGGCGGGGGAGGGATCAAAGGGAAGGGGCTTCCCTTCGACTCAATTACGAGGTTGCTCAAGGTCGGCTTGGCTGGAGCCCGGCAGACTCGTTACGAGGTTGCTCAAGGTCGGCTTGGCTGGAGCCCAGGGGAAGAGGAGTCCCAGGGGGGGGCGTCGTATCTGACCCGGGGGGGGGGTCGACCCCCCCCCCTCCCGCGGGGGAGGGATCAAAGGGAAGGGGCTTCCCTTCGACTCAATTACGAGGTTGCTCAAGGTCGGCTTGGCTGGAGCCCAGGGGAAGAGGAGTCCCAGGGGGGGGCGTCGTATCTGACCCGGGGGGGGGTCGACACCCCCCCCCCCCTCCCGGCGGGGGAGGGATCAAAGGGAAGGGGCTTCCCTTCGACTCAATTACGAGGTTGCTCAAGGTCGGCTTGGCTGGAGCCCAGGGGTTGCTCAAGGTCGGCTTGGCTGGAGCCCAGGGGAAGAGGAGTCCCAGGGGGGGGCGTCGTATCTGACCCGGGGGGGGGGTCGCTACCCCCCCCCCCCTCCCGGCGGGGGAGGGATCAAAGGGAAGGGGCTTCCCTTCGACTCAATTACGAGGTTGCTCAAGGTCGGCTTGGCTGGAGCCCAGGGGAAGAGGTCTCCCAGGGAAAGGGAAGGACAGAGACGACGAGTACAAAGAATGACGGAGATGACGGCTCGAACGGAAAAACCCCTCACACACGCCGACAGGGTCGGCGGATTTATATTTTGGGCCTCAGGCCGCACTTTGCTTGAGGTGTATCGGTCTGTGGGCCGACATACACGATAACTGCGTGCAGCGCTTCCCGTTCGTAGGGAGCGGCATCGGGGCAGCACTGTACTCACCCAGTGTGAAGAGTGCACTCCCCTGCCCCTCTGCCGCCCGTGCCACCGTGTGCGCATGATGTGTATGCATGAGTCATCATATCCTGCAGGGCCATGCCCAGCACTTCTTATATTCATGTTTGTGGCATGCACGCTGCCCGCCGCTGTTTTGGCCCTAGTCCTAGGGCCCTGGGACTGCACCGCAGTTTCGACCGCCGCGCGGTCCGAGCGAAAACAACTGCACTGACAGTTGGAAGGGGGCCCTTCTCCCACAGAAGAGGGAGCCAAAAGACACATTGCCACCCTGGCCTGGCTTTTGGATTCACAAAGGCGGCCTTTTCGCTTCCATCGGGTTGACCCAAGAGGGGGTCCAGCCAGAAGGGGGTGGTGCAATAGATTTGATGCAATAGATTTGTGGGGTTGCAATTCATTTGGGGCGTGCAATACATTTCAGGGCCTAAATGCATTGCTGGATCTTCGCGTGCAATCCATCACTTGCAAGGCAATGCGATACACTTCTCTGGCGCAGTGCATTTGCAACACAATTGCCCCAAACCTATTGCGCCGCCCCCTTTCAGCTGGACCCCTTGTGGGCCACCCAGATTCCAGGGCCCCCCACCAAGATCCTTCCCGCCTCTCTCCCCCCGTCAAGACCGGCCGCTGGATGGGGCAGGCGACTGGTCGGTGCCGTAGCAGGCCTGAATGGCGGTGCGCGGCGTGCTTACTTGGTGCGGGGGGTGGGGGGAGGCCGGGGCGGGAACCGCCCTTGCTCAGGCGCCGTTGGAGGACGGGGGGGGGCGGTGAGGAGGAGGAGGAGGAGGAGGCACGCGACGAGGAAAACCCATAGATTTCCCATCGGATCGACGCAGAGCCAGACGATAGGGCTTGCCAGAGAGCCTCGCAGACAGACTCTGCACCTCCACATGCCAGGCATTGCCTCCCACTGGTGCTGCAGACGAGGCGCCTTGGGATGGGCAGGGATCGGGAGGAGGAGGAGGCGCACGCTCCGCACCGAGGAACGCCACACGAGGCCAGAGAGGGAGGGGAGCAGCACCCAGGGGTCACGACGGCCGTGGGACCTCCGATCTGGAAGTCTATGGAGCCCCAAAAGAGGGGGGGATCGGGGCAGCGCAGTGCGACTCGAGTGCCCCGAGACCCGGGCGTTGCAGCGTGCTCTTCTCGCCACGGGCGTTTTTTCCCTCCCTGTCGGGCCCCCGGGGCCCCCACGGATCGACCCACCGGCTCGAAGAGTGGCGCGGAACGAGGGGGTGCGGGGGGCTTTGGCTATCGTTTTTTTGTCGGTGTTGCAGTCGTCTGCAGCGTCGGATCTCTGGGTGCGCCGGATTTCGAGTTTCTCGCCGCGTTTCCACGAGCGCGTGCTGGTTGTTCGACGGTCCCGTGGCCGTGGGAAAGTGGCAGCGGGAGTGCGCGTCCACTGCAGATTGGGTCTCGTCATTTTCGTGAGGGCCCCGTCAGGCCAACCCGCGTCCCCCGAACCCGAGTCTTACGTCTCCCCAAGAAGAGAAGGGAGAGGTCGAATACGAGCAACAATCTCGTAAGCATGAACTTTCGGAGCTCCTAGAGGATGTCTGGGGTCTGCGCTGGGCCCCCTGGCGGCGCCCCGTCCATTCCAGCTTTTGCACCTTGTCGGCTCCTCTCGACCTCTCCATTTTTGTTCCTCGTGCTCACCCCTCATACTCCTCCCTCTCGTCATCTGCCCGGTCCTCCTCGTCTCAATCCTGCCTCGTTCATTATCCTCCTCCTCCTCCATTGTCTTTGTGACTAGGGCTCCCTCGAGGGCGCGAAGTTATTCGCGCTTCGCGCCTCGCGGTTCGGCTCCGATTCCTCCTTATCCTCCTTTTCTCCCCTGGAAGGCGGCGCGAGAGCGCGAAGTTATTCGCGCTTCGCGCAGCGCGAAACGCGAAGTTGGGAGCCCTTGTTGTGCTCGCATTCCGCCGGGGAAGAAATGACGTGATGGGTCGGAGGAGTTCGGCCGAGAAGGGATGCCAGGCATGAGGGCATCTTGGAGGCCTCGTGCGGCGCGCAAGAGTTCTATCGTCTGGTCCAGACGTCCGTCCCGTCAGACCTGGAACGACGCTCGCACGGCGATGTCCCGACGCATCCTCGACGCCACTCCTGCACAACCCCGACGCACTGCGACGTGGACCCGACGCAGGTCCGACGCCGATTAGGCCGCGAGTTGCCGCGCGAGGCCTCCGGGATTTGCCTCAGAGAAGGGTTCGGGCCGGACGAAAGGGGGGGATTGGGAAAGGGGGGGGGTTTTACGCAATTTGCTGCCTTCAGCTGGTTTCGGCCCCACCGAGGGCCCCATTCCTCGATGCATGGCCGCCTCCGGCGCCGGGAGGCGCCGGGAAAATCAGCGCGCACAGGGGGGGATGGGGAGGGGGCAGGGCTTCTTAGAAGCACCCCTGCTTCTTAGGAGGCGCGGGCCTTGTCTAAAATGTAAGGCTGGCGCCCTCTAAGAAGCAGCCTCCTTCTAAGAAGCCTTCCCCCCTCCCCCTATACCCCCCTCTGCGCGCCGCCAATTGCTATCCCCCTCTTCCGCCCAGCCCGAGAAGGGTGCCGACGGGAGGCTTGGCGGAAGCGCCAGGGCCGAGGTGGCCACTGGCCGGCGTTTCTCGGGGCTCCTCGGAGCTCGAGGCACACCCTTCCCCCCCGCCCGCGCACCGGCACGCGCCACAACTTTTTGCTGTTTCTCCCGCCGGGTAGTCTTCGTTCGAGGCTCGTCTTGGGGTCCCTCCTGGGGCCCGCCTGGTGCAGCTGCTCCACTGCAGTTCGACTCCAGCTCGACTCCAGTTCGAGCCAGGTTCGGCGCGGCTTCGACTCAGGCCTGACCCGAGTTCGGCTCGGACTCGACTCAAATCGGCGGACGTTCGACGCAGCTTCGGCGCATGAGCGGCGCGAGCGTCTCCAGGAAGGTCCTCAGCATGAGCCTCCGATCCTCGGCCGTGTGCTGTACTTCTTGACTCCGACTGGACCAGGGGCAGCGACGGGGGCAGGCAGGCTCAGGGGGGAAGTCTTCGACCACCAGTCTCCTCCTCCTCCTCCTCCTCCTCCTCCTCCTCCTCCTCCTCCCCCGCCGTCTTCGTAGGTCAGTTGGTCATCCATCATACCCATCGGTCGTTGAGCGTAGGTACTTCTTGAGTCCCAGATTCCAATCTCTGGAGGTGGATACACCTCCTACCCTGACACGCCGATTCATGACTTTGCCCTTTTCGGTTCGCGAGAGGGCGTCGCGGCCGTCATTGTTGCGGGTCCAGGTCCGTCGGTTTCGGTCCTAGGCCGTTTTCATTAAAGGGTGGTTTACTAAAGGGAGGTTTGTCCACCGCCGAAAGTTACTTTAAGCGCCTTCCTTCTTCAATGACCGAGTGGCCTCTCCTTTTCCGTCCTCCAAAGGGGGCGGACGGAGAAATTATCAACGCTTTTCTGCCTCCTGTTTCTACCTACTTCTTCCGACCGATGGGTGTGGATGCCCTCAGCGGCCGCGCCTAGCCAAAGGCGTTCTGGGGGTGTCCGTGTCGCCCCGACGGGCCGCTGGAGGGCAGAGCTGAAGACCAGGGGCGAATGCATCGACGACCAGTTGCCCCTTCATCCCCGTCTGGGGGCCCGATGGCCCACCCCGCCCAGGAGAGTGCAACCTATCGGTCACGTGTCGCCGACTCCAGGTCGGTGCGTCCAAGCCACCCCTGCGAGCCGCCCCCTCCTGTCGTTATCCCTCACTGGAGTGAGTCCACTTCCCGCGACCGGCCTGAATTAGTCAGGAGGGGAAAAACACACAGACAAGATGAAGCGTCGCCTCCCAGGAAACGATGGGAAAACATGGGAAGTGGGGGGGGAAGACGAACATCCAGAACAGATGGAAAAATATCGATGGGGAGTCCTGGGATTTGTGTGTATTTGTTTGTGTGTCCTTGGGCCCCTTGAATTCGAGCGGCTCTGCAGGGGGCGGCAGCCTTGCAGCACCGCGAGGGCGGTGCGGCACAGTCTCCGGCCCGAGGTTTCTGGCACCCGCTGTGCCGCCTCGGAGGCCCGACGGGCGGAGTATCTCGATCCTGGGCGAAGATTGTCCTCTTCGATGGGCCTGTTTTCCACCACCACCATAAGTTGGAGGGGGAGGGGTTATTCGTCCTCCTCCCCCACCTCATCCTCCTCCTCCTCCTCGTCCTCCTCCTCTCCCCCCCGTCCAGCGTATGGTAATGGTGGTGGAAACCAGGCCCGGCACTCTGCTGTGTCGTGCTCTTCTGCCCCTTCGTGTGTGCCTGCCTCTTTTCCTGCGCTTGCCCAAGCGTCCCCTCGCCAGCCAAATAATTACCATGCGTGGCAGCTGCTGACAGTCCCGATGGCGGCCAGGTTAGCAGCGCTGAGTGTTGTGGATGACCCGTCGTCCTTACTTTTTGGTCACTCTGTCGTGATCCGTCGTTCTCCTCTCTCCACCTGCACCTCCACCCCCTTTCTCTATCCATCCTCGTGCTGGTCTTCCACCCCGCTGCCTTCCCTCCCTACTTTTTCCGCGTTCCGCTTCCCCCCCCACCCCTTCTCTTTATCCTGTCCCCAAACCTCCATGTTTCTGCATCTTTCTTCCATTCCCCCAGTCACCATCCTTATGCCTCCTGCTCCTCCCCCTCACTCTTATTCGTCGTCCTCAGTCGTCATCCCGCCGATCGTATTTCCGCAGACACGACGCGTTCAAGTACCCACCCCTATAAACAGATAGTGCACCTGGTCCTAGGCTTGGAGGAATCGCCTCCCCGTTGCCAATGAGTAACGAGGCGTCCTGGCTTCCTGATCGGCCCACCAAAGAAAGGTGTAAGAAAATTGTACGGTGTGCAGGACATGTCTTAGAACATAGCTGGTCGATAACGTCTCTGTTGCACACGTTGGCGTTATGTTATGTATTCATCGCGTTGCTTTTAAAATTCTTCAATTCTAATGAATGAATGCAGTGGCAGGCCTGTAGGAATGCCGGGACAATCGGTTTCTGTTCAATTGAGGCCTCAAATGCAGCGTTTTCCCGATCTTTCTAGCAATCCCTATTGTGAAGGCATTGCGGCCGGTGCCGCCGACCCTCAAGGGGGAGCCCGAGGCGTGTGGGAGGCAAGGAATCGAAGCGGAAAGTTTCTCCCAGAGACCCCCACCAGCGGGGAAGAGATCGAAGAGAATGGGCTTCCTTTCGAATCTATATGACCTTGCTGGAATTTTCTTTCGCTTGGACGGTTGACGAGGAGGACCCACGGACAGGGACAGGGGGAGCGGTGACGTCGACAATGACGACGACGACGAGGAGGACGACTCAAACGGAGATGCTTCCCACACACGCCGACAAGGTCAGCGGATTTACCTACTCTTCCTCTCCTGTTTCCCCCCTCCTGTTCACCCCCTGCTCCACTTCTCTTCACCTCCGCCCAGCCTCCTCCTCTCCCGCTCTCCTCCCTCCCCCGATCCTCCTCCTGGTCCCCGTGGCTCTCCTGTGCCTCTCTTGCCCCCTCCTTCCCGTGCTCCTCCTCCTCCCTGGACGCATCGCGAGATCCAGAGGCCACCCGCGAGGGGCGCGGGCAGAACGGCCCTTCGCGCCCCGCCGTCTGGCCCGATGGGTCGCCCCTATCCAGGGGCCGGCGCGAGAGCACGAGGATGGATGATCGCTATTCTCCCCCCTCCCAGGAAGCGAAGGGGGAGGAGGAGAAGGAGGAGGAGGAGGAGGAGGAGGAGGAGGAGGAGGAGGAGGAGGAGGAGAGGAGGGCAAGGCATACTAGGACGAGGATGGGGAGGACGAGGAAGATGACAAGGCAGCGACGACAACGACGGCCCACGGCCCGCCACGAGAGCGACGACGGCGAAGACCAACGTCGACGACGGCGACGGCGATGAAGAAGACGGCGGCGCGGCGAGCGAGGGGTGGAAGCGAGAATGAGACGGCCTTCTCAGAAGTCGGCGGGGCTTCTCGAGCAGAGGCCCTCCGGCCTTCTGAGAAGCTTTCGGCGTCTTTTCAGGGGAGGCTCAGAGAACTTCACTCAGAAGGCCGGGAGACCTTCGAGCCTTCTGAGAAGGCCTGCTTCTTCTTGCTCCCCGCCGATCCATGGCGAACGCGGCGACGAGAACGCACGACGACGGACCGACAACCCTGAGAGCCAACGTAGCCTCCCCAAAAAGCAACGTCGAAACAGCTCACGCCTGGAACCCCAGACACCATCTCTCGGCATCACTTCTCGAGCCGCATCGGTCCGTGAAGGCCCTTGGGGCCCGACAACAAGAGGCAAGGACGCCCGGCTCGACAGAATTGAGACGCCATTAGGCGTCGCGTAATGGGGGGGTCATTAATGGTCGAGGGCTTGGCCCCCCCCCCCCCCAATGCTAATGCCATCGGGCCCCACCCGCGCGATGCCCCCCCCCTGTGGGCGTGGGCGTGGCGTGGTGGCTCCCCCCCCTGTGGATGTGGAGTGGGTGTGGTGTGTTGCTGTTGGTGTGTGCGGGGTGACGCCATGGTCATCCTCCCCCCCTCTCTCCCCCCCAGTGGGTGCGGTGTGGGTGCGGCGTGTGGCTGGGATTGGCGTCATGTTAACAGCTCTGGTGCTCGACTTCGTCGCCGCCGCCGCTGGTGGTGCCGTCGTCGTCGTCGTCGTCGTCGTCGTCGTCGTCGTCGTCGTCGTCGTCGTCGGTTTCCTCCTCCTCCTCCTCCTCGTCCTCCTCCTCCTCCTCGTCCTCCTCCTCCTCCATCTCCTCCTCCTCCTCCTCCTCCTCCTCCTCCTCCTCCTCCTCCTCCTCCTCCTCCTCCTCCCCCCCCCATCCCATCTGGTCGGGGAGGGGGCCGAGAACCCTAGGACCCATCCCATCTTTGGGGGGGGGCCCGTGGGCCCTGAGCCCGCGATCATAAATGGGGGGGGTGGCGAGGGTGGTCCGAAAAGGTACCCAAACGGTAGCTAAACGAGCCCCCTGGGGCCCTGTAGGGGCCCGAAAGGGGCAGACAGGGGACCGTGTCTGACCCCCCCCATCTATGACCCCCCCATGAAGCCACGCCCAACGCCAGGATCTCGGGGGCCCGTGCGACGGGCGACCGACGACCGACCCACCGAACGCACCGACGGAGCCACCGCCGCCGGCGATCCCGCGCGGTGCCCTCGGTGCAGGGCCGCCGCCTGGGCCATGCGCGCGCGCGGCTGCCTCGGGGCCATGGCGGGCCGCCCGCCCGAGCGGCAGCGGCGGACGTGGAAGGACACCCAGGGTCGGGTATAGCCAGGCAGGACCGCTTGCCTTTCGGGGGTGGACAGACCTCCTACCCTGACACGTCGATTAAGGAATTGGCCGTTTTCGGTTCGCGAGAGGGTCGCGGCCGTCATTTTTGCGAGTCCAGGTCTGTCGGTTTCGGTCCCAGGCCGCTTTGGAGTTTTACTACAGGGAGGTTTGTCCACCGCCGATGCCTGCGGACCCCCGCCAACGCACGGGGCACCAGCAGCATGTTGTGAATGTCGTGGGCTCCTGGCGGTGTTTCGAAGCCGGAGTGCTTCCCAGCAGCAGGAGGACTATTCAAAAATATTGCCCGAAACAGTACAGGGACCATTTGTTCATATTATGTCTGACTATTTTGGGCGATTTTTGACATTTCATCCAAAATCCCCCTGTAGGAGGACATGCCCGACCTACTCGTATGCTCTCTGCTATTTTTCGAGGCCGCAGTGCTTCCCAGCAGCAGCTTTGCGCTTCGCCGAGAGCGTTCCAGGGGTGCCCGGATCGCCCAGACGGGCCGAGCCATGATCGGGCATAGCCAGGACCCGAGGTAAGGGGACCCGGTTAGTGGTAGGGCCCCGGAGCCCCTAACTTGGCCAGAATCATGAAAAACCAGGTCTGCCGCAGCTGGTGTTTTTTTCGGGCGACGGCAGTTCCGGTCAGTGGAGCGGGGCGGGGGGGGCGTCCCCCAGTATACATCACTAAACCAGGTCCCACTAAAAACAGTTCTGCCAACGCCCGACGGGGGGTGAGGCATGGGTTTTTCAGCCACGCGCAGAGGGGATGGGGGATGGGGGAGGGCTTCTTAGGAGCACCCCTTCTTCTTAGAAGGCGTGCGCCGCCAAATGAGGGAGTGGTAGGCTCTAGGCCTAGATGAGGTCGGAGTAGATCTGGTCGGAGAATCTCGCCGCATCGCCGATGCATCTTCGATGCGGCTCGATGTGAAACCCGATTTGCATCACGTCGACCTCGCGGATGCATCGCCGACGTCGACGGTGCGTCGCCAGGTCATCGCCGATGTACCGCGGATACATCGTTGATGCATCGGCGATGCGTCGGCGATGCGTCGCGATCCTTCGGCCACATCTACTCGGACCCAATCTGGGAGGCCTCTAGTCTTAGACAGCGTACGCCGCCGGGTTGGGAGAAGTAGGAGGAGGAGGAGGAGGAGGGAGGAGGAGGAGGAGGAGGAGGAGGAGGAGGAGGGATGAGGAGGAGGAGGAGGAGGAAGAGGAGGAGGAGTAGGAGGAGGAAGAGGGTGGGGAGCATCGGCCCCCAGTCGCCTACTGCTCGCCGAGGGGGGCCCGACGGCGGCCCCCCCCACCCTGGCCCCAGGCTCGCCGTCGGGGGCCTGTCGCATGATATTTTGTCGGCGAGGCATCGCTCGGAGGCCGACAGACCTCCTACCCTGACACGTCGATGAGCGAATTGGCCGTGCTCGGTTCGTGAGAGGGCGTCCTGGCCGTCATTCTTGCGGGTCCAGGTCCGTCGGTTTCGGTCTTAGGCCATTTTCACGAAAGGGATGCTTACTAAAGGGAGGTCTGCCCACCGCCGAATCGCGCCGATTCCAGGTCGATGCTTCCTTGCCGAAGCTGGTCTCCCCCGAATGCGCTGCCCCTCCGCCAGAAGCCACGATGTCATCTGGAGGAGAGGCGAGAGGAGGGGGAGGAGGGAGGGAGGCGAGGAGGGAGGATCGGATAATAAGAAAGAGCGTGTTCTACCGCTGCTGGCGGAAAACCAGGGGGGGGTCACTACCGGTTCGAACCCCTCCCCCCCCCCCCCCCCTCCGGAAAACCGGGGGGGGTCACTACCGGTTCGAACCCCTCCCCCCCCCCCCCAGCTCATCATGAAAAGGGGGGGGGGTCACTACCGGTTCGAACCCCCCCCCCCCCCTCGAAAACCGAGTGGGGGTGCGGACAGTGGTGGGGACGGTGTTGGTGGGGACAGTGGTGAGGGGACAGCGGGACAGTGGTGGGGACAGCGGGGGGACAGTGGGACAGTGGTGGGGACGGTAGTGGTGGGGACAGTGGTGGGGACAATGGTGGGAACAGGGGGGACAGTGGACAGTGGTGGGAACGGTGGTGGTGGGGACAGTGGTGTGGGGACAGTGGGAATGAGGTGGAAACACTGGGACAGTGGAGGGTACAATGGTGGTGGGGACACTGGTAAAGGCGGTGGCGAGGACGGCGGTGGGACAATGGGACAGAGGTACAGTGGGGACAGTGGGGACAGTGGGGACAGTGGTGGGAAACAGTGGGACAGCTCAGTGGGACAGCGGAGGAGTCAGTGGGACAGTGGGGACATGGGGATAGGCAGTGGTTGGGTCCGTGGAGACAGTGGGGAGAGTGGAACCGTGGTGGGAACAGTTGTGGGAACAGTGGGGACAGTGCGACAGTGGTGGGGGCATTGGTGGGGACAATAGGGACGGTGGTGGAACCAGTGGGGACAGTGGTGGTGAGGACAGTGGTGCTGGGAACAACAGTGGGGGATGTGATGCGAGCGGTGGTAGGGACCGGGAGTCGTTTGCTGGCGGTGCGTGGGGGGGGGGTCGAACCGGTAGTGACCCCCTCCGGTTTTCGAAGGGGGGGGGGGGGGGGTTCCAACCGGTAGTGACCCCCCCCGGTTTTCCGGAGGGGGAGGGGGGGGGGGAGGGGTTGTACCCCCCCGGTTTTCGAGGGGAGGGGGGGGGGGGGGGGGGGGGTTTGCCGGAGGGAGGGGGGTGGGGGGGGGGGGGAAGGGGGGGGATTTTCGGGGGGGGGGGGGAGACCCCCGGGCTCCGGAGGAAAAGGTTGGCAATTTTCCACAGTAAAGCGGCGGTGGATCACGCTCTCTCGATAATAAGAATCTGCATAAACGTAAACTCTTGGCGCTCCGCGCGGATTTCTTGGGTCCGCGCTGGGGGCCTCTGGCGGCGCCTCCGGCGCCGGCCCTGGCGCGCGCCGCGCGCCATGCATGGAGCGGGATACAGCGCTGATCCAAGAATTCCACGCGGAACGCCAAATGTCTATGATTATTCAACTTCCCTTCTATTATGGGAGGAGGTCCACGAGGGGGGCTGAATGCCGCGTCGGACCAGAGGATGTGAGGAGGAGGAGGAGCAGCAGGAGGAGGAGGAGAAACAACGTACAACCAAGACTCATGCACTATGTTGGAACAAACCCTCCATGACAACTCCCTCTCCGTAGGCCTCTACAGGGGTTCATTTCCTCTCAGGGAAGGGGCTCGTTGGGAGACAACCGATGGATGACCCTGAAGCGGGCCAAAAGACCGCTCTCGGATGTTCAACGCCTCGAGTCATCTTATGTGTTGCTTGTTGACGATCCCGGGCCGTGCCAGAACACAGTTCCTAGGACGTCAACACCGCGAAACAACGTAATTGTTGCGCCCTCAGAATCCTCTGAACAACTCCAAGACACCATCTCTGATACGTCAACCAAGGGTCTCCGCGAAGCTCTCTGCAATTTCTGAAGAGTGTGCACGGCGCTGAGGCGCGAACCACATTTTGAAAATTACCCTGTGACGTACCCAACCCATTTGTATCAATGGAAACAAGGAGTTGGCCGAAACTTGCATGGACAATATACTTGATGTGTAAGCTATTTGGGACACGCGGTTACGGCATGATGCGCAGGATAACCATACAAGAACGAGGGGCGACAGCTACAGGCGCGAAGAGGACATGGGGAGTCGGGAACGCAGAGCAAGAGAAAAACGTGCGGGAAACCGAACCATCATCACGGCAGCGGCAGATAGAAGGTGACTGCAGGAAAGGAACAAGGACGAAAGCGGCGTCTAAATTGAGTCTGCGGTGGGTACCCAGTGTGCTGTGCCCCTCAGCAGCCCTCGAAAGTGGCGACAGTTTCACAAATCGCACCCCCCCAGGGATGGCGAGGTCTAATTTGAGTCTGCGGTGGGTACCCATTGTGCTGTGCCCCTCAGCAGCCCTCGAAAGTGGCGACGGTTTCACCGATCGCAGCCCCCCAGGCATGGCGAGGTCTAGTTTGAGTCTGCGGTGGGTACCCACTGTGCTGTGCCCCTCAGCAGCCTTCGAAAGTGGCGACAGTTCCACAGATCGCAGCCCCCCTGGGATGGCGAGGTCTAATTTGAGGCTGCGGTGGGTACCCACTGCGCTGTGCCCCGCAGCAGCCCTCGAAAGTGGCGGCGGTTTCACAAATCGCAGCCCCCCAGGGATGGCGAGGTCTAATTGGAATCTGCGGTGGGTACCCACTGCGCCGTGCCCCTCAGTAGCCCTCGAGAGTGGCGACAGCTTCACAGATCGCACCCCCCCGGGGATGGCGAGGCCTAATTTGAGTTTGCGGTGGGTACCCACTGTGCTGTGCCCCCCAGCAGCCCTCGAAAGTGGCGACAATTTCACAGATCGCAGCCCCCCAGGGACGGCGAGGTCTAATTGGAATCTGCGCTGGGTACCCACTGTGCTGTGCCCCTCAGCAGCCCTCGAAAGTGGCGACGGTTTCACCGATCGCAGCCCCCCAGGGATGGCGAGGTCTAATTTGAGTTTGCGGTGGCTACCCACTGTGCTGTGCCCCTCAGCAGCCCTCGAAAGTGGCGACAGTTCCACAGATCGCAGCCCCCCTGGGACGGCGAGGTCTAGTTTGAGTCTGCGGTGGGTGCCCACTGTGCTGTGCCCCTCAACAGCCCAAAAAAGTGGCGACAGTTTCACAGATCGCAGCCCCCCAGGGATGGCGAGGTCTAATTCGAGTCTGCGGTGGGTACCCACTGTGCTGTGCCCCTCAGCAGCCCTCGAAACTGGCGACGGTTTCACAGCTCGCAGCCCCCCAGGCATGGCGAGGTCTAATTTGAGTGTGCGGTGGGTACCCACTGTGCTGTGCCCCTCAGCAGCTCTCCAAAGTGGCGACCGTTTCACAGATCGCAGCCCCCCCAGGCATGGCGAGGTCTACTTTGAGTTTGCGGTGGGTACCCACTGTGCTGTGCCCCATTTCAGCAGCCCTCGAAAGTGGCGACACTTTCGCAGATCGCAGCCCCCCAGGGATGGCGAGGTCTAATTTGAGTCTGCGGTGGGTACCCATTGTGCCGTGCCCTTCAGCAGCCCTCGAAAGTGGCGACAGTTCCACAGACCGCAGCCCATCAGGGATGGCGAGGTCTAATTTGAGTTTGCGGTGAATACCCACTGTGCTGTGTCCCTTCAGCAGCCCTCGAAACTGGCGACGGTTTCACATATCGCAGCCCCCCAGGGATGGCGAGGTCTAATTTGAGTCTGCGGTGGGTACCCACAGCGCTGTGCCCCTCAGCAGCCCTCGAAAGTGACGACAGTTTCACAGATCGCAGCCCCCAGCAACCGTCGAAAGTGGCACAGGGATGACCAGGTAGGAAGCAGGCTGGCACGCAGCGACGAGCGAGGTAAAAGGCAGGGGGAAGAGAGGGACGGGAAGGAAGGAAGGAAGGAACAAGGGAAGGAAGGAGACGCGCGAGCAGTGCTCTAATCCAAACGAGAACCCAACGCAGGAGGGTTGGGAAATATCGTCCTTCATTCCGTCGAACCTCTGGAAAAATTCATAGCGACTTTGCGCAGCGCTAAGGCAAGAACCACATTGCGAAAACGACCTGCCTTCAATCCGTGAGCTGCTTGCTGATGTTTGACACGAGCTTCCGCGGCGCTAAGGCGAGAGCCAACTTTGAAATTGTAAAAACCGGCAGCCTTCAATCCCTCAAACTTTTGCGAAATTTGAGACAAATGCGCGCGGCGCTAAGGCGAGGGCCGCATGTTGAAAACGTCCCACCCTCAACCTGTGAAACCCTTTGCAAAATTTCAAGATTGGTTTGTGCGGTGCTTGGGTGAGAGCCGCATGTCGGAAGCGGCCCGCACTCAATCTGTGAAATGGTAGTCAGCTTGAGGCTTCAAATTCATGAATGGTGCGGACGTCTCGGTCGAAACGCCTTGCCCGCCCTTCCGACTGGCTTCAGGGTGCGACATGCAGGATTCAGGGAAAGGAATAGAGGAGTAGGAGGAGGAGTAGAAAAAAACATTGAGGAGGAAGGCTAAATGAGGGAGGAGTAGTGATGAAACAGGAGGGAGGCGGTAGGAGGGGGGGAGGGTGGGCCGCCGGAGAGGAGCTGACAGGGGGTGCGAGAAGATATGTGGAGGGATGACCAGAGGGGAGGCGGAGGAGGTAGAGCGAGTGTGGGGGGAGAGGAGGAGGAGACAGAGGCTGAGGAAGAGGAGGAGGAGGATGAGGAGGAGGACATGGGAGGAAGTTGCGAAAGCAAAGTGGATGAGGAGGAGGACGACGACGATGACCACGAACATCGAAGGGCGATACTGAGGAGGAAGGCGGATCACGACACGAGATCGAGGCGAAAGGAGAGGAGCACCAGGATGGGTGATGGGGCGGGCTAGAGGTCGACGTCGCCGACGAGCATGGGGGAGGACGAGGGGGCCGCGGGCGGGAGCCGCGGGCGGGAGGTGCAGAAGGAGGAGGAGGAGGAGGAGGAGGCGGAGGAGGAAGAAGAGGAGCAGACGAGGGGTAGCAGGGCGGGACGAGGGAAGAGACTAGGGGAGGAGGAGAGGGGGTGCAGAAGGTGAGCAAACAGAGGGGAGCAGCAGAGGAGAAGATGGGCAGAAGAGGGGAGCAGTCGAGGGGAGCAGAAGTGTTAAGTCGGGCGTGTCCCTCTCCAGGAGGAATATTCCAAAATAGTAAAATAGTCAGGGGACGATTTGTTGAATATTTTTTGAAGTATTTTTTGTTTGACCAATTTCCCGGCGGAGCGGGGTGAAATTCCGTGCCCGCCGGTGGCTGACTGACTGACTGATTTCCCGGCGGAGCCGGGTGAAATTCCGTGCCCGCCGGTGATTGACTGACTGATTGATTGACTGACTGAACGTCAAGAAGGCACCTTGAACAACACATTTCAAACCGCCCGTGGGCGCGCAACCGCAACTGGGCGACACATTCCGACCCGTCCGCGGGCGCGCAACAGCAACCGCAACTGGGCGACACATTTCAACACGCCCGCGGGCGCGCAACCGCAACTGGGCGACACATTTTGACTCGCCCGCGGGCGCGCAACCGCAACTGGGCGACACATTTTGACTCGCCCGCGGGCGCGCAACCGCAACCGTACCTGGGCGACACATTTCAACCCGCCTGCGGGCGCGCAACCGCAACCGCACCTGGGCGACACATTTCAAACCGCCCGCGGGCGCGCAACCGCAACCGCAAGTGGGCGCCACATTTCGACCCGCCCGCGGGCGCGCATCAGCAACCGCACCTGGGCGACACGTTTCAACACGCCGACGGGCGCGCAACCGCAACCGCACCTGGGCGACACATTTCAAGCCCGTGGGCGCGCAACCGCAACTGGGCGACACATTCCGACCCGTCCGCGGGCGCGCAACAGCAACCGCAACTGGGCGACACATTTCAACACGCCCGCGGGCGCGCAACCGCAACCGCTCTTGGGCGACACATTTTGACTCGCCCGCGGGCGCGCAACCGCAACCTGGCGACACATTTCAACCCGCCCGCGGGCGCGAAACCGCAACCGCAACTGGGCGACACATTTCATACCGCCCGCGGGCGCGCAATCGCAACCGCACCGCTCACATGCCGTCCTCCTCCAGGAGATCTGAAGCGGAGGAAGGGTGGGAAGGAGGTGGGAGGGAGGGGGGAGGGAGGAGGGAGGCGGAAGGGAGGAGCATGTGGGGGAGGAGGGAGGGGAGACGGAGGGAGGGTAGAGAGCTCACAATGATCGGGGGCGGGCAATTTCTGCCCCCCCCCCGTTCCACGCAAGTGGATCTCCAGACGGCTCCAGACCCTGGATTCCGCATCCAAGGCCTCCACGGTCTGCTAGCGGGGTGGGTGGGTTAACCGCCCCCGAAAGGGGAAACGAGGCTTTGACAGAAGCGGCCCGTTGCACCGCCTACTTTGAAGTTTGGGGGCGATGCCACGGGGATCGACTGCGCGTTCACCCGCGCGCAAGCTGCCCGCGGAAGTAGGTGCATCGTCGCTGTCTTATTCATGCAGTCTGCCGCGTCTTATCCATGATTTGGTGCAGGCGCAGGTGGAGGAGGAGGGGGATCTGGACGAGGAGGATGTAAGGGAGGAGGAGGAAGGAGGAGGAGCAGCAGGATGAGGAGGAAGAGGAAGACGAGGACAAACAGGAGGAGGAGGAGGAGGAGGAGGAGGAAGAGGACCAGGATGGCCAGGAGGAGGAGGAGGAGGAGGAGGAGGAGGAGGAGGAGGAGGAGGAGGAGGAGGACGATGGGGAGGGGGATGCCAGGGTGGCGTTGCTTGAAAAAGGTTCACGAGCAAGTTCTTGTTGCGGAGGACGGAGGGACATGAGGTGGTGGACGTCAAGAACGATATGGGCGTGGAGGTGGATGTCCTCCTCGCGGCCTCTGGGCGTGGCCCGCGGTTCTCCGCCGGGACATTGCAGCGGGGAATCCCCATTGCACGCTGCTGCCTCTGATTTATTGTTTGTCAAACATCCCCATGTAGGGGGACATGCCCGACCTAACAAAGTGGGGGGTGGAGGAGGGAAGCAGGCGCAGGGGGGGCGCCGACCGGGGCGAGGGCGCGGGTGACGAGGAGAAAAAGCGGACGGTAGGGGGGTGAACGGCCTGGCGGTCCCGGAGGAATACTCGGGCCGCGAGGCGGGCAAGGACGGCTACGTGTGCCTCCGCCGGCGTGGGCTGGCGCGTTCGCTGTTTCAGTTTGTTGTTTTCCATTCGATGCGGGAAGAAAGGAAGGTCATAGCGCTGTTTGTCCGCAGGTTGTTGTCTCCCCGTATCCGAGCGATGGGGTGTTTGCTATTTTTTAGACCGTGCGGAGCACCTCACAGTCACACCTCCCGCCCTCAGGTCATGATTCTTTGATTCATTAACATGTAAACACACGCATATTCACATTCACTCATACTCAGACGCAATTGCTCCGAGGCTCCTAATAGTCAGGTTTCCCATGCTCGGGATCATTCCGACGCAGAACCACTCACACTCCTGGTGTTTTTTGCGTTCAGGCTCTCTCTTTCTCTCTCTCTCTCTCTCTCGCACACACACACACACACACACGGTGTGAGGATGTCTCAGGCGAGGCGTTGGTTTCGGCATTCCCAAGGGGATATCACGGCCCGTTCGCGCCCAGATTGGGGGGATGTCTCAGGCGGTTTTCGTGTTTCGGTGCCCGACATATTTTCTCGGTCGGAGCAGTTCCCGAAGATGTCTCAGGCGAGGCGCTGGCTTCAGCACTCCCAAGAGAGGGCGCCAGGGGGGAATATCAGGGGCCCGTTCGCGCCCAGATTGGGGGGATGTCTCAGGCGGTTTGCCTGTTTCGGTGCCCAACATCCTTCCCTTTGTCGGAACAGTTGTCGGCGCCCTGACATGTGTTCAGAGGAAACGAAGGAGAAGGAGGAGGAGGACGAGGAGGAGGAGGAAAAGGAAACGAGGAGAACACAACCAGTTAAGGTCGTCGTAATCGTCGGCGTCTCTCTCGGCTTCATCTTCCACATGAATCCGTTGACATCCAGATATTGAAAAAGGACACTGCCTTCTACGGGAGCGTGCCATCCTTATGATATGCACATATTTGGGATCCCCGCGTCGAGTATTTTCTTGAGTGTGCAGTTGTTCCTGGTTTTGGTGATTTTGATGAGTTTCGGGGCGGAGGGGGAGGAGGAGGAAGAGGAGAAAGAGGAGGAGGAGGAGGAGGAGGAGGAGGAGGAGGAGGAGGAAGAGGAGGAGCAGGAGGATACAGGCGGTGGATTTTTGAGGGGGAGGTGTGGAGATTGGGGAGAGGGAGGAGGAGGGGAGAAGAGGGGCGGGAGCATGAGGGAGGGAGCACAGTGAGGAGGAGGAGGGTCGGGTTAAGGATCATGAGAAGGAGCAGGAGGAGGATGACGAGGAGAAAGATGAGGAGAAAGAGGAGGAGGAGGAAGAGGAGGAGGTGGACGTGAGCATTAGACGGGGGAAGTCAAGGATGAGGGAGCGAGGTACGGGGAGGAGGGGGAGGGGGGGAACGGACGGCAAGTGATGCAGGGGGGGAGGGTTAAGGAGGAGCAGTGGCTGGACGGGGGCCAGCGCCTGCGCTAGCCCGCACTGGAGTGTCCTTCCAGCAGTGCAGCAGGCAAAGTACACGCGTCCGGGGTGTTGCGAGTCTCGCGGCATCCGTTTGTATGTTCGTTCATCGCCGAGCCATGGCCCCATGGGTTGCAGATCGGTGGCGAGCCTGGAGGGGAAGTGAGAAGGGGCGGGCCTTCTCAGAAGGCTCGGGAGTTTCACAACCTTCTGAGAAGTTGTCCACGCCTTCCCCGAAGACACATAACGCTTCTCAGAAGGCGCGGGGGTTCTCAGAAGTCCCGCAGCCTTCAGAGGAAGCCTTCTTCTCACTTCCCCCCCTCGCTCGCCGCCGAGCAGCAGGTTAGGTTCTCCGGCTAGTGAATGAATTCGTTGGAAGCGCGGCAATGTTCTGCGCCACCTCAAGTCGGCACAGAGGCATGCCACGGTTTGACCAGGAACGTCCCAAAGATAACCATGTTGAGATGTCGGTTTTGTTATGTCGCCCTTCTTGTTCCTCCATCAATTCCGTGTTCCTCGTACCCGATAGATTCTTGTTGCTGTTCCACCGCATTTGCGTCCTCCTTCTGCCGATTGCAATGTGCCCGCGTATTGGGGCGAGCGGGTTCGGCCGCGTTTCGGTACGATTGCAAACGTTGAGCGCGGTGCGCAAAGTTCAGTTGTGCTCCCAGACGTTAGCACTCGACGTGTTCTTTCTTGAGTCGTGCAGTACAGGCTCAGCGTGCTGGTGTCGTGCTGCGGTCGAGTCGCCACCGTAGCCGTCGCGCAATCACGGCCGCGGCTGTGAAACCCACAACACATGAATCGTGAAACCTACCGCGGGCCCCCGAGGAAACGGAGCAGCCCACCTGGCAATTGCGCAGCCCACGGAGCGGCGTCCTGCACAACCCAGCCCGCAGCCACACTGCGAAGCCACGCGAATCGAATCCCACGCGCATGGTGTTTGTGTTGGTTCCCCACGTGGGTTCCACATGCATGTGGTGTTCCACTCGCGTTGGGTCCACGCGTGGTGTGTGTGTGTGTGTGCGTGTGCGTGTGTGTGTGTGTGTGTGTGTGTGTGTGTGTGTGTGTGTGGTCCGCCTGGCCGCTTGCGCGGGCGCGCCTGAGGCACCGAGCTGATTAGGCGCGGCGACTGGCCCCCTCTCCTCCCTCTTAGTGTGGTGTGTGTGTGTGCGTGGAGGGGGGGGTGTTGTGGCCTCGGCTGCTTTCCGGGCGAGTCTCCGACTGCCTTCGCCGCATCATTGCGCGCATTGCCGCGATGCAAACCGAGTGTGTGTGTGTGTGCGTGCGTGACATGTTATGTGTGGAACCGTACGCGTGGAACTCATTTATTTCGGGCTCATGCGCTCACAACTCTCGTTTGGTTTGATGTTCAGTAAGCGGGCTCCCCTGACTTAGGCTTCGCAGAAAGACTCTTATCTCTAGGCTGTATTCCCCACGCCCCCAGTCCCGCAAATTTGGCACACACGATGGAAGAATGAGGGCGAGATAAGGACTGCAATATGTTGCAATACACAGGGATCCAGTTGCATTGCAAGGTAATGCAATGGACACCAGTTCGGTGCATGGCAATGCAGTGCATTGGTTGACGCTTCGCATATCCCCACTGGCCTATTCAGAGATCATGCCCTTACAGAAAACATCCGCTAAACGAACGCTTGCGAGCAGGCTGGGCAGGCTGATGACGAGGACGACGAGGAGCACAAGGAGGAGGAGGAGGAGGACGATGGGGAGGACGAGGATGAGGAAGAGGACCAGAAGGAGGACGAGGAGGATGAAGAGGACGAGGAGGACGAGGAGGTGGACGAGGACGAGGACGAAAAGGCCCCCTTCGGGTCCTCTTGAGGTCTTGGGGCCCCGTTCGGGGCTCTCTCTTGAGGTTCTGTTTTTGGAGGGTCGTGGGGTCCTCCTGGGCTCTTTCGGTGGGCCTTGCGCCCTGGGGCGTTCTTGGCAGCCTCTGGGCAGCCCTGGAGGCCCCCTCGGGCCATCTGGCTATCTTCTTGAAGGGCGTCCCGATCAGCTCAAGTCCATCCCCCCTCCTGGGACCATCAAGCTCGCTTCTGGGGGCGCTCTTACGGCCGTCGTGGGGGACCGACCTTTTGGGCCCCTCTTCGGGCTCTCTTGGGGCCACCTTGCGACTCCAAAGGTCATTCGAACGGAACTGGCGAGAAGGGGCGATACATGTTTCATGTTAATACGGTTTGTGGCTGTTGTGTGTGTGTGTGTGCGGGGGAGGGGGTATTGAGGGGGGGCTACAACAGCATTTGGAGCTGCTTGTTGGCCCCCTCGGGGCTTCTTGGAGGCATGCCGGAAGCTCTCTTGACCTATCTTCGGTTGTCCTGAGCCATCTTTGAGGCCATTTTGGAGCCACCTTGGGCCAACGAGGGACCCACACATCCTGACGGGGGGCGGGGGAAGGCATCATTCTTCGAAGGGAAGAGGGGCGTTGGGAGAAGAAAGAAGACTCTCGTTAGACCGCCTACGACCCAGGGGGCTGGGGAGATACAACTAATACGTTGCAACACGCCACATTTACCGCGCATCACGAAGCAAATCAGTTCGTCACAACGCACCATGCATACGTAGTGGCTTGTGTCGGCAAGCGCGGAACCCCCCCGCGTGGGATATTGAATTCTCGATGTGCACTTTCTGCGCCGCAAATCTACGTGGTGCACATACGGTAGGCTCGCTTGAAGTCGTCACATCCGATGTTCGAGCCAATCCTCCCCCCCCACCCACACGCAGCTCGTTGGCACATTGTATTTGGAGTGTAAGCGCGAGGCTGTTTCCATTCAGATTCATTGCCCGGGCGGGCTAGCGATGTCGGTGCGGCGACATCGGCGACGTCGACGGTGATGATGGCGAGGGTGGCGGCAGTGATGACGAGGGCGATGACAACGACGATGCCAACGACGATGCCGATGACGATAATGGTGATGAAGGTGGTGGTCATGTCAACGATGGTGATGACAACAATAATGGCGATGACGGTGACAGTCATAACGTTTGCGTTGGTGTAACGATGGTGCTACTGAGTATGGCGAGGAAGAGCGCGCGCACAGAGAACGTGACAGGTTTGGTGTGAACTCATGTTTTGCATCATGTGATGATACTCTCCTACCCTTTGAACCTCTGAGAAACATGGTTTGGAAGCGATTTCGAAGTTAGCGGGCGGGGACGCTCGCGTGTTGTCCGCATGGTACCATCGGCTAGATTGGCGCGTACGCGAGAGTTTTTGGACGCGCCCGACATGCGCGGGTGTGTGGACCACACGTCAACGCAAATTAGTTGTTCTTGCGGTGTGCACAAGTGCGTGCGCACATAATGCCCGATCATTCATACGTATAGATAGGTATTCATACGTATATGTAAAGGTATGTACAGTTGTGTGTTCGGGAATTCAGGCTCACATCTTGTAAGCAACCTTGGCACGCGCGCGGTGACACACCTGGATCTAACTTTAACATAGCCATTGCACTTGCAGTTGCGAGATGAAAGCCAGTGTTCCACGCTTGCTGACCCCGACGAGGGGGGGGCGGGGGGGAGTCACAGAGGGGGCCTCGCCGGGGTCGTATCATATGGCATTCACCGACTGCGGTCGGACATCACAGGTTTGCACAGCCGCGGGAGGGAAAGGCCACACTTGGCAGCCCGCATTTGTGGCGCTCCCGCGCCGTGCGCACGCCCCGGGAAGGTCCTCCCGCGCACATGCCACGGGCGCCCGTCAGGTGGAGGCCACGCGCAAGATTTGTGTGTGTGTGTGGTGTTGCATGCTGAAAGGCTCTGTGGTGTGAGGCACGTCGTGGCTGCTGTGCAGTGCAAGCTATGCGGTGTCAGCCGGGAGGCTCGGGCGCAGTGGTGTGTGGATTGTGCCAAGAAGCACCCATGCCAAGAAAAGCAGCCTGCTTGCCTCCAGGGTGCCCTGGGTTTCATGGCTCTGAATGGCTTTGCGGTGGAGAGCGCGACGCTCCCACACCAAGAAAAGTCAATGGACGTCTCGGGGTCTCAGGGTCGGGTCTCTTGTGGATGGTTTCTTGTGGTCTGGCCTCTTCTGTGCACGGTGCAAGCTGGGAGGTTTACGCGAAGCCGTGCGTCCATTCCGATGCGTGCGTGCTGGCTCCTCTGTGGCGGTTCTCTGGTGGAGGTTCGGGGACATTGTCCGACACCTCTGGAGGCGCCGCCGGCGACGTTTGCTGCGACGCTGCAGGGCGGAAAGGGCGTCGCGGGAGGTGGAGGAGGAGGAGGAGGAGGAGGAGGAGGAGGAGGAGGACGAGGAGGACGAGGAGGAGGAGGAGGAGGAGGAGGAGAGGAGGAGGAGGAGGAGGAGGAGGAGGAGAGGGAGGAGGAGAGGGAGGAGGAGAGGGAGGAGGAGAAGGAGGAGGAGGAGGAGGAGGAGGAAAACGAGGAGGAAAACGAGGAGGAGGAGGAGGAGGACGCGCCACTGGGAGCAGGCGGCGCGGCACGGGCAGGAGCCGGAGCGGGCAGGGGGCGGACGAGGGGCGAGCGGCAGGGGGCGGGCAGGGGAGGAGCAGCAGCCAGCAGGCCAGCTGGGGGTGGGAGGGGGGGAGGGCTCCTCCTCCTCCTCCTCCTCCTCCTCCTCCTGGGGGCGGCCGGGAGGGAGTCGGTGCTCGCCCTCGCCTGCGCCCGTGCGGTCCCCTTCTGGCGAGCTCTCGTGGGCCGCCTGCGTGTGGCTTTGGCCCGCCAGCGCGCGTGCCCGCGCGAGGGGGCGCGGTCGGCTTGTTATGTCATGGCGGCCGCTGGCGGGACACGAGGATTGCTGTTGGATTTCGTTGCTTGGCCTGTCATGAGCTACGCTGGAACTTCTGAATCCCCTGGCTGGGGCACGGCCAGCGGAAGTGCGCATGTTGCAGGAGTGACGGGTTTGGGCGGCATGGCATCATGCCTCGTTGGTGGCAGACTGTTGTGGCTGAGATGATTGCTGGGTGCTGTGAGGACTCGCGGGCTCAAGAGGATGATGGAGATTGCGGGATCGGCTTTCTGGATATAATTCGCGTAGTGGTGGGAGCCGCGTGATAGCGGCATCGCAGGATCATGAAAAGTTTGTGGGTCGAAAGGAGGTTGTTTCGTTCAATCCAAAGCTTGTGATACACAACGGAATAATGCTTTACTACTCATGCGCACTTCAAGGTTGGGTGATCGGCTGGTATTTGCGGGTTGTCCCTCGATCCCTGGTGTTGTTCGTAGGCCCCGATACGGAAGCATCGACCATGTTCAGAGGCGGCCGGGCTGGCCCAAGGGCGCCAAGGCGCACGAAGGCAGGGACAGAGGTCTTTGAGTGGTGCTGCCACGTGGACAAGGCGATTCTCGACAGCAGGTACCGAGGGGGCGGCGACGTTCTTAATCACAACCAACCCGACGCCTAGCTAGGCTAGGCCCTGCTGGGTGTTTATCCAAAAGTGCACTCACATAGTCATCTCTCTACTGCTCGGCGGTTACTTGCACATGTCATCCGAGTGAGTGTTTGAGATGTTCACTGTTTTTTTCGGTTGACGGCGAGGCCTGGCATCACAACAGATCATGTTTCGCATTCGGTGTAGTTGAATTGTGCCTAGTCGTCGGTTGAGCAGTTTCCATACGCATTCAGCGCACGTGGCAGTCTTCAGTTTGATAGGTTTCGTTCTTGAGACGATAGCTTTCCTTTCGAATTCCCATTTCAAGTTCGACGCTTGCACGACCGCGGAGCGGAAGGGGCACGGTCTCGCCACCCATGTTGTGTTGGTCATTGGCAACCCGATCGGGGGTGGTAAGCGGCACCCGCGCAAACACATTGGAATGGGGTCGTTTAGTGTACAGAGGTATCGAATAATGACGATCTGTCCATCCAGAAGGGGCAGGCTTGCACCATACGGGAGTTGCATTTTGCTAGGTGGCCCTGACAAGATCACGCCGCAAGATCACGGCATCCAGATGGCACTAAAGCACACCAGGGGGAATTATCATATGCTAGGCGGCACCGCCAGCGCGCTGGAGAAAGGCCGTTTCTTGTTAGGTGGCCTTGTACATGACAACGTCCGGGAGGGAGCTGCGGCAGTTTCGTTAGTGCCGGCGGCGTTGGCGGACAGTTTGCGTTGACGGACTTGTGGCGTTGGCGGACAGTTTTCGTTGATTGCCACACGTCATGACGATTGTTCGGCGCTTCTGGTCGTAGCGGTTGGAGCGTGCCAGTTGCATCAATAGTTGTGGCGGTGGCGGGACGTTTGCGTTGTTTGCCACGTGTCGTGGCGACTGACTCTCCGGCCTTCCTGGTTTGAAGCCAGTTGGAAATTTCGAGCTCCATGGGATATTGCCGGCAGCGTGCGTCACCCGGAGGGGGCCATGTAACCACGGAGGTGACGGTCGCAAGGGAGCAGCGTCCCGAGGCCTAGCTGAAGCGCATGCGGAGGTACGCCGTGTATTCCATCTCGCATCCAGATCTGTCGCGTTCGCGGAGATGCGTGCTTGCGCAGGCGGACCTGTGCTTGCTCAGGGCGTTGTCGGGCGCAAGTGTTGGGGGCGGCGTGGCCGTCGTTGCCTCCGTTACTCGAAGAAGAAAAACGCTATAAACATATTTGTTTGGCATTCGCACGGATTTCTTGGATCCGCTCTGGGCCCCCACGGGCGGCGCCTCGGGCGCCGCCCCTGGCGCGCTCCGCGCGCATGGGAGGGGTGCCCAGCGCGGGTACAAGAAATCCGCGTGGAGCGCCACAAGTTTATGTTTATGGAGTGTTTTCTTTTTCATTTTACGCAAGGATGCGGTGTACCGATGATCTGGCTCAAGATCCTATACAGTGGGGGCCCATGCCAAGAAACACCCTGCTTGCCTCCAGTTTGCCGTGGGTTTCTCAGTATTCGAGGGTTTTGCCATGGAGAGCGTGTCGTTCCCACACCAGAAGAATCCATGAGCGCCCCGGGGTCTGAGGGTGGGGCTTCTTGCGGAGGGTTTCTTGCGGACTGGCCTCGACTGTAAGAAAACGGTCGTCCGCGCGCGCATCGTTCGAGGGGCCTGGCCTGCTGTCGCGTCCTCTGCGCGCGCGCGTGTTCCGCGCCCCGCCCCATACGGCGCGGAGGAGCTCGGACGGCTGGCCATGCGCACACCGAGCGGTCACGTGGCCTCGAGGAGAGTGCGCACGGGCGGGCCGGTAGGACCTCAGTAGGGACTTTTGGGGGGCCTTGCGGAGACCTCCTCAAGATGATCAAAAGGCCAGGAGGATGGGAGAGGGGAGGAGGAGGAGGGAGGAGGAGGAGGAGCAGGAGGTGGAGGAGGAGGAGGAGAAGGTGGAGGAGGAGGAGGAGGACGGCATGAAATGGGACGAGCAGGTGGAAAACGGGTGAATTGGGGGGTTGGGTGGGCAATGACGTTGGGAACATGGAGGGGAAGGAGGGCAGGATGCGAAGGAGGTTCTAAATGAGGCTCAGGGCGACTGCCTGCTTTTGGCCGCCTGGCTTTATGTTCTGGCAGCTGGAATGTTTTTCTCAGTTTTTGCTTTCCTGCCCCACTGCGGGCTCGCCTTTTCCACTTGGCTCCCACTGCATAGTGGCCGGCCCTTTTCCGTATTTGCCCACACCTGCAACGCCTTGTGGTAATCATGGCAGTAGGTATTGTCCTTGCGATCATGCGAAGGAGGACAACATGTTTGCATTCCGTCCCTTTCTCTGCCGTTCGCCGAGGAAGATCCAGGGAGATGCGGCTGGAAACGAACATCCTGCTGGTGTCGCAGCTCAGGCGGCTGGGGAGAAGGAGGAGGAGGAGGAGGAGAGGAGGAGGAGGAGGCGGAGGAGGAGGAGGAGGCCTGCTCTATGCTGGTGCTCACAGGGGGGGATGAGCAAGTGCTTCGGGCCAGGTAGAGCTGAAGGCGGAGGGTGCATGTTCCTCCTCCTCCTCCGCCTCTTCCTCCTCCTCCTCCTCCTCCTCCTCCTCCTCCTCGTCCTCCTCCTCCTGCTCCTCCTCCTCCTCCTCCTCCTCCTCCTCCTCCTCCTCCCCTCCCTCTCCCCCTCCGCCTCCCCTTCTTCCTCCTTGCCAGGAGAACGAGAACGATCTCTTTGTGGCGGGAATGCGCACCGGAGGACGGTGGGCGCCAGCTCCAGCCGTTTGCGGCGTCGCAGTGTCTTCGCCGAGCATGCGCTCGCCAGTCGGCGGACTGTGTCGGACAGAGCTGGGACGAGGATAAACCCGTTCCAGAGCGTTCCGGAACGCTCTCAGAGCGTTCCGGATTTACTTGAGAAGGCCGCGGCGCCCGACGCATCTTCCAGAGCCGCCGGATATCAGAGATTCCCGGTTTATCCTCACCCGATTCTAGCCTCGTCTTGGTTTCGCCCTACTGCGCCATCGCGAAGTTCACCGCCCAGAGGGGCCAGCTGTAGATGAAGTGCGACGGCGACAGCCTGGCCGCTGCGGGACCCGACCTCAACCCAGACGCCGCCTGCGCTGAGACCAGCGCCCACTGCGATGACGCCCGCTGCCGCCAAGGTCGCGTGACACCACTGGTTGCGCTTGCGCCGCGCGCAGGCCTGGCTCCTGCTGCACGCCTGGTACAGGTGAGCGAGCCCCCGGCTCGCCTCCCGCCTGGAGGCCGCGCGGCGCCTGCTCGACGAGGACCACGGCGCACGGGCGCTTGCCATCGAGGGGATGGCGCCGTCCGGCGCCGCCAAGAAGCCATACGGGGGCTGCAGCAAGTCCGGCTTCGCGACCAACTGGGTCTGCAAGCCCCCGTGCCACCAGTGCGGCACTGGCGCGCCGTGCAGGGCGTTCGCCAATCTGGCAGGCGCCGGCATCGGCGACGACGCCCCCGACGCGAAGCAGCTCGAGGCCAAGGCGAAGCCGAAGGCACGGGCTGCTGCCGCTGCTGCTGCTGCGGCGCCGCCGGCGAGGCGCCCGCGGGCGGCGGCTCGCCGCGGTGCCCCGCCGCAGCGCGCGCCGCGGGCGCCGCCGCTGCCCGCAGCCGCGCTGCCCCTGCAACGCCGCGCGGCCGCCCGTCGCGGCCGCGCGGCGCCTGCTGCACGCGCGGCCGGGGCGCGGGGCCCCGCCCGCGTCGGCGCCAGGGCGTGCGCGGCGCAGCGCTCTGCCGGGCTGCCGTGGGCGGCTGCTGCGCTGCGGCTCCAAAACCAGGCGGGGGAAATAGTCGGGCAAAGGGAACTATGCACATGCACCGATCCTGGCAAGGCCCATCCTTGACCCAGGATCGGTGCATATGCCTTCCTGGCCAAGGTAGGAGGGCGTATGCACCGTTCCTGGGCTCAGGATGGGCCTGGCCAGAATCGGTGTATGTGCATAGTTCTTTTTCCTCTAAATAATGTACAAAACCGTTGTTTGGGACACTATTCCCCATCATCGGTTTTGGGGGCCCCCAGCGCCATCTAGACAGGGGAAGGGGGAAAGTCTATATACAAAAGGGTTGTTTTGTTTAGAGTGTCCCCCCGTCTGGTTTTTGTGGCGCCGTGGTTGTGTCCTCGTGTTGCTTTCTACCTTCTTGCTGCCGCGTGTCTGGTCTGGTCTGGTCTCCTCCTTCTCCTCCTGCTCCTCCCTCTCCTCGTCCTCCTCCTCCTCCTCCTTCTCCTCCTCCTCCTCCTAATTTGGTGCCCAGAGCCTTCGCGGGCGTGCGCGGGGACGCGCTGCTGTCTCGGGGGCCTCTCTCTGCGGAAAAAAGTGACCTGCTGCGCTCCAAGGGTGGCGACGGCCCCACGTTCGAGGCGATCGGGGAGCCATTCTGGTCCGTGCGCCTCAAGGGCGACGGCCTGCTCGACCCCAAGGAGCTGCACGCGATCGCGACCGGCGCCCGCCAGAAACAGGACGGCTGACTCTCTGCGGCTTCTGATCGCGCGCACCCCCCAGGAGGTTGATGCGCGGGGCCCCCGCGGACCGCCCAGGGGGGCCCCAGAGGCCGCCGGTGACTGCGTCGGCGATGGAGCCAGGCTCGGCACGGGCCCGCTCCGCTCCCGCAGTTAGCCCGTGCTGGCCGCCGTGCGCGCCCTGGCGTGCCCGCAGGCTTTCGCGCGGGCGGGCTGCGCGAAACGAGCGGCAGACTGCTCGGGAGGGGTGGGCGGTGGCACGACGCGCGCTCCCCCTCACCAAAGAGGCGTACTCCTCCTCCTCTTCTTCCTCCTCCTGCTCCTCCTCGTTCGTTCCTTCCCCCTGTAGACAAAAATCCTCCCAGTCGCACCCTGAGACGGGCCGAAAAGGTTGGCCGGGCGTTTCGCTTCAGTTTCCCTTGCCACTCATGAGCCTGATGCTCAAATATGGCAACAGCTTCGCAGATGGAGGACGGGATGTTTTCAAAGTGTGGCTCTCGCATTAGCGCAGCCCACATTTGTTTCAACAGTGTGCAAGAGTTTCACGGATTGAGGGCGGGTGATTTTCAAAATGTGGTTGTTGCCTTAGTGCGTCATTTAGGGATGGTTATTTCCCAAATGTGGCTCTCGTTTTCGCGCCGCGCACATTTTTTACTGAAATAATGTATGCACGAGTTTTGCGGATTGAGGGCCAGTGGTTTTTTCAAAATCTGGTGTTCGCTTCAGCGCCGCGCACATTCTGTTGTTAAGAATTCGCGCGGATCTTGCAGATTGAGCGCGGGTGGTTTTCAATGGGTGACTCTGGCCTTGGCACCGCGCGCAATCATTCCAAAACGTTGCAAGGGTTTCGCGGATTGAGGGCGGGTGATTTCAACATGTGGGTCTCGCCGTAGCGCAGCACACATTCGTTGTTGCATATTGCAAGGGTTTCGTGGATTGGGGGCGGGTCCTTTTGAAATTCTGGTTATCGCGTTAGCGTTGCGCACAGTTGTTTGAACAAGCTGCGAGAGTTTCACGAATTGAGAGTGGTTCTTGTCCAAAGTGTGGCGCTCGCTCATAAGTGTTTTAAAGAATGTGCAACATATTCACGGAATTTCATGGTTACGTACCAGAAATGATGTTCCGATTTCAGGGCTGTCAGTGCGCAACAGTTACGTTGATCTGCGGTGTCGAAGTCTCAGGAATGATGTTCTGGCACAATGAAGGATCGCCAATACGTGACGGTCAGGTTATATCGCGGCGTTGAAGTCTTGAT
>CAUYUJ010001080.1:157500-212500 GCA_963575745.1 Prorocentrum cordatum
TTCCTACCAGGGGGGGATATTCAAAAGTACTTCCTGGACAGGGGGGACTTTTCAAAACGCCTTCCTACAGGGGAGAATCTTCAAAAAGACTTCCGTCGTCCGCGCTCCCCTCGCCATCCTCGCTTCTCCCTCGCCGCTCCCGCTGCCGAGCGCCCCCGTCGGGAGCCCAGGCTGGTGAGCCCCCGAGAGGGTCCTCGGCACGGGCCGGCAGGGGCCCAGCACGTCACCGTCATCGCCACCACCTCCCATTCTCAAGTCGGGCACGCCCCCCGACAGGGAGGAATCTGCAAACATACTTTTGAATAGTCTGGGGAGTTTTTGTCGAGCTTGTTTTACATGTTTGAACATCCTGGGGCATGCTTTGACTATTTCTCATCTTTCGTCAAACATGCGCCTACAGGGGGACATGCCCGACCTAATCCCACTCCTGCCGCGCTCATTCGAAGTTTTGCCGCTCCTGCCCCTGAGCGGCCCGCGTAGGTTTCCCGTCAGCAAGTCTTCGGAAACGGATCCGCGCGCGAGCGGTTTCGGCTCGCCAGGGAAGGAAAGCGGTCCAATCCCAATGCCAACTTGCGTCGCAATTGGGGATGCTGTTGTGGAAGGGATGGTGAGCATAGGCGGGGGCCCCTCCTGCTCATGGCTTCTCCTCCTCCTCCTCCTCCTCCTCCTTCTCCTCCTCCTCCTCCTCACAGCATAGGTGAGCATAGCTGGCTGGACCTGGCAAACTTGACTCCTGCTGCCCATCTCTCCCTCTTTCCTCTTGCAGGCCGCCCCTCGGCTGTCCCAGCCGATCCCTGCCGCACAGCTCTTCAAGGAGGGGGCGCAGAGGCAGGCAGAGGGGAGCGTAAGTGGGCGACCGGATGTAAACCAAGGTTTTGGTTAAGGGTCGGGTCGGCCGAACCTCAGCCTCCACTCACAGCTCGTGATGGTCCTCCTCTCCCATCCCTCTCTCATCCTCTCCCTTACACCGGTGCCAGCCCCCCCCCCCACCAGCGCCTCGCCCCTGAGGGGCCAACACCCCGAAGGACGCAGCGGGGGCCTCAGGGCCCAGGGTTCATCCTCGAGGGCCCGATGCCTCACGGACCATTCTCCCGCTACTGTTCCTCCTCTTTTTTGTGTTCTTTTCGTTTCTTCGCCCGCCTCTTACATTCTCCTCCTCCTCCTCCTCCTCCTCCTCCTCCTTTTCCTCCTGGTCATCATTATCAGCATCCTCCTCCTCATCATCATCAGCAGCATCATCATCATCATCGTCATCTTCATCGTCATCATCAACATCATCAGCAGCATCATCATCATCCTCATCCTCATCCTTATCCTCCTCCTCCTCCTCCTCCTTCTTATCATCCTCATCGGCATCCTCTTCCTCTTCCTCATCCTCCTCATCATCAGCATCCTCTTTCCTTCCGGCTCATGTTTCTTTTTTTGGTTATTCTGGCCCCCGTCCCCGCGGATGGCCGCTAGGCCCCCGAATACGATTGAGTCTGGTTGAGGTGCTAGCACATAGGTGCGTGGGTTTCGGTCCAATGGCGAATGTATATGTTTGTGGAAGTGATTCGTTGTTGTCGTGGTTTGGGATATCATACGGGGCGCCCCTTCCCGACGGAACAGGGTCGACTTCGCGGAACATCCCGTGCAAGTTGCCAACGTGATATTTCGTGTATTTGCCATCGTTTCTTTGAGGTGTGTGCCGCGATGGCGGTCAACTTAAAACATCGCGCAGTGTCTTTGAACAATGCATTGGTGTTCGCCTCGCACGCGGAGGAGGAGGAGGAGGAGGAGGAGAAGGAGGAAGAGTTGCAGGGTGTTTCGTCGGTGCTAAAGGTTGTCGGTGTTTCGTCGGATGCGAATCTGTCGGTGGGGGAAGAGGAGGAGGAGGAGGAGGAGGAGGAGGAGGAGGAGGAGGGGAGGAGGAGGACGAGGAGGAGGAGGAGGAGAGGAGGAGGAGGAGGGGGAGGAGGGGGAGGAGGGAGAGGAGGAGGAGGAGGAGGGGAGGAGGAGAGGAGGAGGAGGAGGAGGGAGGAGGAGGAGGAGGAGGGAGGAGGAGGGAGGAGGAGGAGGAGGAGAGGAGGACGAGGACGAGACGAGGGACGAGACGAGGGGAGGGGGAGGGGGAGGGAGGAGGAGGAGGAGGAGGAGGAGGAGGAGGAGGAGGAGGAGGAGGAGGAGGGAGGAGGAGGAGGAGGAGGAGGAGGAGGAGGAGGAGGAGGTGAAGGACGGGGAGGACGTGCAGGAGGGGAGGAGGATGCGAATGGGGAAGCATATGGAGGAGGGGGGCACGGAGGGGGCGAGGACTTCCGTCCTTCGACGCACTTGCCCGCAGCAGGCAGGCTGCCAGACGGAGCAGGAGGCGGAGGAAGCCCAGGAGGAGGAGGATCAAGAGGAGGGGGAGGAGTCTCTGGGATCGGCCAACGGCCGAGGAGGAGGAGGAGGGGTAGGAGGGGGAGGAGGAGGATCAGGAGGAGGGGGAGGAGGAACCAAACGGAGGAGGAGGGACACCACTGGAGGAGTTTCCGGGATCGGCCGACGGCCATCGGCCACGGCGGAGCGAGACGAGGAGGAGGCACGGGCGGGGGAGGGCAGCCGGCAGAAGCAGCAGCAGCGGAGGGGGGCGCGCTCCCGACCCCCCCGAAGAGGAGGACGGCCCACCGCCTTCCCGCCCCTCGGCCTTCGTTGTTGCTGCCACTGGCGCAGCCGCGGCCACCGCCACCTGCACCCCTGAGAGCCGACGCCGCGAACAACAACGCACCGCGGCAGAAGTCGCGACCCAGAGCCTCACTCGGCCCCGCCTCTCTGCGGCCTGCCCTCGAGGCGGAGTCGATCCCTGAGCCCCCTATGTAGGCCCGGGGCGTGCAGAGGGAGCAATGCGCGCCCAGCGTGCAACGACGGCGGCCCCCGAATCTCAGGGACCCACCGCGCGCGCTCCATGACCCGCAGAGTGCCTACTCGCAAGCGTCCCCATGGGACATGCTCGCCTCGACGTGGCAGGTCGTGAAGCCCCCGCGGCGGCTCCTGGCCACTTGCGAGCAGCCGCTCTGCGAGCGGTGGGAGCGCGCTGGTCCAGGGACTCCGCCGCCCCACGCTGCCGCTGCCCAGGGCCAGGGCCACCGGCGTCGCCCCCCCGACCTCGCGGGCGGGAAGCAGATGCGTCCGCGGCCTCGCGGGCCAGGCCCCTCGGCCGAGACCCACCGGCGCGGGCCGTTCCTTCGCGGCTGCCCCGCACAAGAGGTGCCCATGCGACCAGGAAAGGGGAAGAGCAGGAGTAGGACGACGAGGAACAGGAGGGGGAGGAGGAGGAGGAGGAGGAGGAGGAGGAGGAGGAGGAGGAGGAGGAGGAGGAGGAGGAGGAGGGGGAGGAGGGGGAGGAGGGGGAGGAGGAGGAGGAGGAGGAGGAGGAGGAGGAGGAGGAGGAGGAGGAGGAGGAGGAGGAGGAGTCCAGACCGTGAGGGCGCGGAACCAGAATCCCCAGCGCACAGACGTTGCGTGAACGTCGAGCCCCGGAGGCTGGGGGCACAAACAGGCAAACCGCTCGAGGCGTCGCAACCATTTCGTCGCGAGCGGAGGAGTGAGGAACCCCCCCTGGTGGCTCCGACCCCCAGGGGCGGAACTTTCGACCCGAGTTGTGTTTTGCCGGCCGCCCAAGGGCCGGGCGAGAGAGAGGTCCCCCGGAGGCTGCACGCACGGCCCACTCCGTGCCTCCCGTGGCGTGGCTCTTCGCAGCGCGAGGAGCTGTGGAGTCGCAGGCCCAGAGGTTGACACCAACACCAAAGTCGGCGGTGTGCCCCCACCGAGGGAAGAACCAAGGTGGCCGAAATATGACCACCAACACCGAAATCTAAGAACATCCTCCCCCTGTGGAGGCAGCCCTTGTGTCGGGTGCTGCTAGAAGTGCCCCTGGCCCAAGGTGCCCCTGGCTTTTCGCTCAATTTTCGAGCCCCTGGGACCCTCTGGGCCTCGTGAGGGGTGCTCTGGAGGCCGCCTGGGCCACCCGAAACCTGGGGGTACCTTGGGCCAGGGGCACTTCTGGCAACACCCGATTGCGTTGGTGCTGGTGCCAATTTCCAGGCCTCCTATGAAGGGGATCTGCTCGCCGCTCGTGGCGGCCGCGGCCCGCCATGCTCGCGGCCTGCGCCGCCACCGCCGGCCTGGCCCCGGCGCCCCTGTTGCGAGTCGGCGCGTCGCGCGCCGCCGCGGGCGCGGCCGAGCACGCGGCGCCTGGAGCCGCCGCCGCCGCCGCCGCCGCGGGTGGCGTCAGCAGGCGCTCGCTCAGGGACGAGCCCTCAAGAGGAGGAGGAGGAGGAGGAGGAGGAGGAGGTGGAGGAGGAGGAGGAGGAGGGGGTTGGAGGAGGGGTGGGAGGAAGAGGAGGAGGAGGAGGAGGAGGGAGGAGGAGGAGGAGGAGAGAGGAGGAGGGAGGGGGAGGAGGAGGAGGAGGAGGAGGAGGAGGAGGAGGAGGAGGAGGAGGAGGAGGAGGAGGAGCCGTGGGGTCTGCCTCATGGGAGCGTTCGCCTCGGCTTCGCTCGGGCGTGTGCATGTTTGTTCCTCGGCGAGGGCCATCGAGGAGCATCGTCGACCATCGGAGGAGGGGACCATGTTTCCTCGACGAGACCAATCGAGAGGATCGAGGACATCATCGATCATCGAGGACCATCGAGGAGGTCCTCGACCATCGAGGACCCTTTTTTCCTCGATCAGGTGCACGCACGATCAGGCGTCCGGGCGACGGCGAGTGTTCGATGGCAGGTTCGCCAGCAGCTCATTGGAGCCTTGGCTCGGCGGCGAGCACGGGGGGAACTGAGAAGGCGACGGTCTTCTCAGAAGGCGGTGGGGCTTCTCAGAAGCCCTCGCGGCTACTGGGAGGTTTTCTCTATCTTTGGGGACGGCGTTAGAAAACCTCTCGGATGGCCGGGGGGCTTCGAGCCTTAGGAGAAGGCCTTCTTCTTCTCGCTTCCCCCCCTCGCTCGCCGCCGAGCTTGACATGAGACGAAAGCAGATTTAGCGTGGAATGGCATTGTTTGATTGCTGGTTAGCGTGGATGAGCGGCGATAGGCGTTGATTAGCGGATTCGCAAGAGCTAGCAGGAGGACGTGGAGTCTCCCATGAGCAGCCACAGAACCGGTTGCCTTGCGAGGATTGAATGCTAGTTGCTTTCTCGTGCCAGGTTGGGGTTGCCAGATCCCCCAACTGTGTTGGCGCATGCTGCTTCGCTCGGCACCTCCTGGCCTGAGGCAGCGCACTGAGAGTGGCGGTGCCCCTCGAGACGCAAGTGTGAGGACAGAGGCCCCCGAGCGATCCTGCAACCTCGCCTGCCTCCGCCGCGAGGCCTCGCCTGGCCTCTGGAGACTGAGGCCTCCGGGCACCTCAGGGGACCGCTCACGGAGGCCTCCTCCATGCAGTGCCGTTCTTAACACATGATTCGCGTGCGGATCATGTATTAAAAATGCAGGGTTTCAGTATTAAAGACAACAATGAGTTCATACATAAATGTATGTATACATTAATCATGTACTAAACATCCTATATGAAAACAAACATCCCATGCATTAAAAACTACCCTGTGGGATTTTCGACGCCAGGCGCAGCGGCGGCGGCGGGCGCGCGCGCGCGGAGTGGGCCCTGCGCCGGGTTCGCCACCAGCTGGAGGTCATGGGCAACGCTCGGCACGAGCGAAAGTTGGTACGGAAAGGATTGGTGTACGGTGCTCGACATCGGTTCCTGTGCATGTCGAAGAGGGCTCGCTGACCCCGCCGCCGCGGCCTGTGCTCATATTTGAGACGGAAGACGCCTGCCCGGCAGCGGCCGCTCTGATGGTTTGGGACCACATTTATTGTTAGGCATTGTACCCATTCTTCCCGCACCGATGTCGGGCGTGAAAAAACGCCAGAGGGGGATGGGCTCAGGCGGGGATGCATCGGCCCCACATCGCTCAGGTGATCGCAGACATGAGTTGAGGGGGCGTGCATTCTCGACGGGTCCCGCTTCCGTGGGAAACCGCGGACTCCCGCCGCCGAGTGAGGCGGCACAGGCCGCCCTTTTGGGGAGGGCACCTCCCCCGATCCATGGATGTGGCGACCGCGCGCCTAGTCCATGGATCGCTAATCCATGGCGCGCCCGAACATCGCCCATGCACCGCCGACGGGGGGCCCGGGAGCCCGGGCCCCGCGCAGGACCGCGCGGTGCCCCGCGTCGGGGGCCCCGCCCCTCGCCGACCTGCCGGGCGACGCCTGGCCGCTTCGGGCCTGGCACGTCTCACGGGGGGTCCCAGGCGGTGTGTGAGGACCACTCCGCGAGGTGAGGCAGCGGGGGTTGTGTGTCACCGCTCGGGCTTGGCACTCGGGACTCGGGACTCGGGTCGTTCTCCGAGGACCTCTCGGGCGACTGGGGCCTCCAGGGTCCCAAAACATGGCGGTGACACGGTCCGCGCGGTGGGGTCGTCGGGGACTCCGAGGTCACCGCGCGGTCCGTGACCACACGGTTTGGGGGCCCCGAAGTTCCCCCCCCTGAGCCGGTCCCCCCTACAGTCAACCCGCATTGTAAAGCTGATCGACTTCTCAAGGGTGCCCCGGTGCCCTTGCATTCTTGCCTCGTCGGTCATCTTCGGTCCATCCTCAATCGCTTTTGATGGCCAGCCCCGCCCGCAGCGCCTTGGCATAGGCGTCCAAGGCCCTTGCTGTAACGGGTTGACTGTAGAGGGCATCCTTACTGTATGGGTTGACTGTACGGGTTGACTGTAATTAACGGTCCATGCGGCGTTGGCGCGCCAGCGACGCCGGCGAAGGCGTTCCAGGCTGAATTCTGCGGCGCGGAGCCACCGAGGGCCTCGGTGACGCCACTGGACCCGACCGAATTCGACCTCGAGCGACCGGGGCCGCGAGCGATTGCGCCGACGCCGCGCGAGCCTGCCGTAGCGTGAAGTCGGGCCTGTCCCTCTACAGGGGGGGATTTTCGAAAACAGTAAAGCTAATGGTCGCCGCGCGGCAGGTGGGTGCTCCCCTCGGACAGTGGGCCCCCCCCCTCGCCACGGCCGTTTTCGGACTGCTCGACCAAGGAGTCGACCGCCTTCAACTGGGACCCCCAGGAGCCTCCTGAGCCCCGATGGGGAAAAAAAAGAAGTAAAGCTAATGGTTTTGGGGACTATTCTTTTTAGTATTTTTCGACCATTTGGGGGCAGCTGTCGAGTATTTTCAAAAACAGGAAAGCTAATGGTTTGGTGACGATTCTTTTTAGCATTTTTTTTGACCATTTGGGGGGCAGCTGTTGAGTATTTTCAAAAACAGTAAAGCTAATGGCTTTGGGACTATTCTTTTTAGTGTATTTTTTGACCATTTGGGGGCAGTTGTTGCGCATGTGGGCACGCCCGGCTTGGCCGTACAGCGCTGCTCCCCGGCAGGGCGGCGGGCCCCCGGACCTGCCGCTCTGCTCGATGGCGCTCGCCGGGCTCGCCCGGGAGGCGCGGTGGGAGGCGGCGGTGGGGCTGCTCGGGGCCACGGAGGCCGCCGCCGCGCGGCCGGACGCCCTGGCCTGCAGCGCCGCCAGCGGGGGCGGTCGTGGGCGGGGGGAGGGGTCGTCAAACGACGCGAGGATCGGGACAAAGTCGGATCGGGATAGCTCGAAGTCTCTGGAAATCGGCGGGTTTGGAGGATGTATTGGGCGCCGCGGCCGCTCCAGAGCGTTCCGGAACGCTCTGAGAGCGCTCCGGAACGCTCTGGAGCGATTTATCCCGATCCTAGCCCTGTTTTAGATCGTCGGAGGCGGATCGACCCCCTAATTACCCCCCTGACACGTCGATTGGGGAACTGGCCGTTTTCGGTTCGCGAGAGGGCGCCGCGGCCGTCCTGTTTGCGGGTGCAGGCCCGTCGGTTTCCGTCTACAGGCCATCTTCAGCAAAGGGAGGTTTACTAACGGGAGGTTTGTCCTCCGCCGAATCGGGGGCGGTCGTGGACGGGGGGGGGAATCGGGTTGACCCAGAAGAGGATCCAGCGACAAAGGCGTGGTGCAATAGATATGGTGCAGTAGATTGGTGGGGTTGCAGTACAGTTGGGGCGTGCAATACACTCTGGGGCGCAAGTGTACTGCTGGATTGTTGCGTATCACGCATTACTTGCAAACCAATGCAATACACTTCTTGGCGCAAAACACCTGCAGGACAATTGCTCCAAATCTATTGCAACACCCCCTTTCAGCTGGACCCCCGTTTGGGTCACCCGGGGGGATGAGCTCAAGGGCAGCGCGAAGGGGACGTGGCATCGCTCGGACATGTGCCTGTTCTCGCGGCGAGGACCCTCGAGGAGCACATGGGATCATCTTGCGAAAATATACACACGGAGTCAGACAATGCACGGGGAATAGACGTCCGAGCGATGGCCAGGGGGAGGGGGGGGAGGATCGACCCCAAATCGCCTATTATTCATCGCCAGTCGGGGCCCAGGGGCCCCAATCCACCCGGTAGCGTGCGGCTTTGCCGCTTTGCCGTCGAGGGCCCATCGCCGATCTGTCCTTGTCCCCCCCCCCCCTGAGGCAGCCCTCCCCCCTGGCACTGGGGGGATGGCCAGGGCGGATATTGGAGCTCATGGGGGGCTGAGCCCAGCATTGGTTCCGGCCAGTAGAGATGGGGAAGACACGCCCCCCCTGGTCGCCATGGCTGGTCGCCACGGCTAGGCTTAAGTCGGGTATGTTCCTCCTACAGGAGGAAAATTCAAGATTGGTAATAAAATAGTCTGGTGACGATTTTTCTTGCTCGTTCGACTGTCTCTGATTATTGCTTGATGTTTTCGTATTCTTCTTCCAAAATCAGCCTGTTAAGGCTAGGCGCGGCCTGCAACGCCGCGATCTGGGGCGGTCGTCGACGGGGGAAGAGGAGCTCAAGGGCAACCAAGAAAACCGATGTCTTGATTTTTGTCATTGCGGCGTCCCTGAAAGTGTCGACCCCTTACCCAGGGCTGGCTTGTCATCCCGGTTCGCTTTTGGACGGTCCCGGGGCCCAGCGGGGGCCCTCAGAGGCTGCAAACAATTCAAACCCGCAGTCTCGATCTTTTCGATATGTTGGGACATGTTGGAACGTGAAAGGGGGATGTTGGAGCCGGCTGGGGGATTGAGCCCAGCGTTCTTTTGCTCCCAGCGTACTGAAGGACCACATCCCAGAAATAATTTCGAGCACCCGGAAAAGTGTCGAAACAGTGTCGGACGAGACACGTTTCGACACGTGAGCAGGTCGTCGAAACAGTGTCGGACGAAACACGTGCGGACGAAACACGTGCGGACGAAACACGTGTCGGACGAGCATCCGGAAATTGTTTCCCAGGGCCCGGCACGTGAAAGTCCCTGAGTTTCGGTATTTCTTTTTCATGCTTAAATTCTTTCTAGCGGTTAAGGCTAAAGTTAGTTGGAACAGCATAAGCCCCGCGTCAGTTCCCGCCAGCAGAGGTGGGGGGAGAAGCGCCCCCCCCTTGCCGCCACGGCTGTGGGCGCGGCTCGAAGACCTCATATCAGTCTCGACCCAGGGCGACAGGGCATCTACCTCGCACTTTATTGTGCGTGATCAATCGGAGCGACGAAGTCGTCGATACATCATCATAACTCTGGGCTTATGATGTTTCAACTTGCTCTAGCCTTGATCACCAGAAAGAGTTCCGAGCACCAATTTTGTACCGGAGCTTAAGGGTATTCACGTGTCGGGCCCTGGGAGGCTATATTCGTTCGACACTTTTCCTATATTTTCTGGGTGCTCGATTTTTGTTTCTGGGATGTGGTCCTTGAGTATGATGGGAGCAACATAACACTAGTGCGTGATAAATCGGTGCTACAAAGTCGTCGATCATCATCATGACTCTGGGCGGGGGGGGTCCCTTGCATATGTGCGCGGCAAACCAGTCGTCCTTCGAAGGCACAGTTGCAAACGCGTCCTTGGCTACCACCCCGTCTACACCCCCCCTGTCTGCAGGGGCTCGGAGATGGGGTCCGGGGACCGCCTGCGAGCGGGTTTGCGTTGGTCCCCAACCGACTTTCGGGGCCCATCCAGCGCAGGCCCACCAGCGGGGACCCGGACGTCCCACGTGTTGCAAATTGCCATTCGGAGGTGTCTCGTTCTCATTGGGCCTCTGTGTATATCAGGGGCCCTTGCCAGGGGCCAGGACCGTCAAGAACTGCTCGGGATGAGAAACCGGGCCTGGGGACAGGGTCGGGACTTCTGGGGGGCCCCCTATTGCGAAGGAGGACAGCAAGACACCCGATGTCCGGGATTCTGCCCAGGGGGGATGAGTCTCGGGAGGGACCAAACAAACCGACAGTATGACTCGCCGACTCCCCGGGAAAATGTGGGAAAAGAGGGGAGAAGGGGGAGGGAAGACAGAGGTCCAGAAAAGACAAGGAAATATGGGGGGGGGGGATCCTGGGGTTTGGTGTGCACTTCCCTGCGTGCCTGTGGGTCCCCTCGGAGTCGACCCCCAGTCGCCCACCGGTGACCGAGGGGGGGCCCGACGGCCCCCCCCCGCGCCGAGGACCGTGCGGGCTCGCCGCTGTACAGGGGCCCGTGGCCGCTCCGCCGGCGACGCATCGCCGGTTCCAGGGCGGAATCACTGCGACTCCTCCCCTCCTCCCTCCTCCTCCTCCTCCTCCCTCCTCCTCCTCCCTCCTCCTCCCCCTCCTCCTCCTCCCATCCTCCCTCCTTCTCCTCTTCCTCCTTCTCTTCCTCCCTCCTCCCTCCTCCTCCTCCCTCCTCCTCCTCCTCCTCCTCCCTCCCATCGAAGCAACAAGTCAGACCCACAGAAAGACAAACTCGAATGTACACATCGGACTGCGAAGTACAAACGCACAGAGACGCAAGCACAGAAACACACACAACACACACACACACGCATCGAAGCATCACGAACTACAGTACGAATGTGCATCGAAGAACCAAACACACAGAAACATAAACTCTTGGCGCTCCGCGCGGACTTCTTGGATCCGCGCCTGGGCCCCCTGGCGTGGATCCGCGCCGCCCCTGGCGCGCGGAGCGCGCCAGGGGGGGGGGGTCCAGCGCGAATCGACGAACCCCGCGCGGAGCGCTAACAGTTTACGTTGTATTGGTTTTCTTTCTTCTATTCAATTTATCTCCGCAGTTGGTGCCCCCCTTATCTTAACTCCCTGTAACGGTGGGGGGAAACGCGCACCCTTCCAGCACCTCTTGGGCTCGCGGTGGCAGTTTCGATTCCCGTTTAGGGTCCCCCACCGCCTTGCAATCTTCAATCCCAGGTACGCGATGATTGCTGTTTTTTAACGCGGGGTCCCCGGAACATCTTTTCCCCAGGTCAAGTTTTCCATCGCCAGTCGCGAGTCTCTTCTTGACGGTCCTGGGGCCTGGCGAGGGCTCCCGGAGGCCGAACGTGATCTCACCACTACGCGAACATGTCTGGGATCCTGCCCCGTGTGTTGCCCCCGCCACCGATCGCCCGGCCATCGCCGCATGCGGGAGGGCCCAGCAGCTTGGGCGCGCCTGGGACCTGTTGCGCAGCATGGGGCCCAAGGCGGTGCGGCTCGAGGCGGCGACGCCGGCGTTCGAAGCGGCGCAGCCTGCCACCGTCCCCCCGAGGTTCCAAGATCCACCGGCCGGCGCCCAGGGTACTCTCTTCGGATTGACCTAGAAAGGGGTCCAGCGACAATGGGGTGTTGCAATTGATCTGGTGCAAAAAACTTGCGGGGTTGCAATACATTTGGTGCGTGCGATACATTCCAGGGCGCAAATGTATTGCTGGATATTCACGTGCCACACATTACTTGCAATACAATGCAACACAATTCTCCGGCGCAAAACATTTGCAATACAATTGCTCGGATTCATTGCACCACCCCCTTTCAGCTGGAACTCCTGTTGGGTTCACCCAAATCTCTCCACCCCGAGATCCTGGCGTCTGGCGTCTCAATGTTTTGAGCCCGGCACTTTCGCCTTTGTTCGGGCCCCGGGGACCCGGATCGGCCCCGCTCGTCTAGGCCTCCCAGGTGGGGTCGGAGTAGATGTGGTCGGTGGATCGTGCCGCATCGACGATGCATCGACGATGCGGCTCAATGCGGAGACCGTGCTTCCACACGCCGACGTCGCCGATACATCGCCGACGTCGCGGATGCATCGCCGATGCATCGGGATGCACTGGCGAGGCGGCGCGATCCTTCGACCTCATATCATATACTCGGACCCCATCTAGGAGGCCTCTAGCTCGAGAAATGACGCAGGAAGCTGGGGTTCAGGGCTCCGGGCGCGATTTGTCTTACGTTGCTGGAAATCGTGTTCCCGCGTCGGATCTCAGGGGGGGTTCACCTCCGAGGTCCCCCGGCCAGCGCCCGGGGCCCTTTCTCCCATCCCCCCCTCTCGCTCAGGGGTTGCGATGAGGGGCTGCGATGAGGGGGGGATGGGCACAGGGGGGGACGCAGCGACCTCCCATCGCCCACCGATCGCCGATGCTCAGGCGATCGCAAACCTGGATGAAGGGGGCGTGGATTAGCGACGGGGCTTCCATATGAAATCGCGGACTGCCGCCGCCGAGCGAGGCGTCAGCGGCCGCATTTTGAGGAAGGCACCTCCCCCGATCCATGGATCTGGCGACCGCGCGCCAAATCCATGGATCGCTAATCCATGTTTGCGCGCCCCCAAGATACGGGCCCGATAGCCCCACCCCGCCCATAGGACCTTTCGGTTCCGCTACCGGGGGCCTGTCGCAAGTCTATCGGCGATGTACCGCCGATTCCGGGTCGATGCTCCCCCCGCTAATGATGCCAGTCTTCCCCTTCTCGCTGCCCCCCACTCGTGTTGCGAAACGGGTCACGACGGAGCGTCTTGGCCCGTCGGAGGCTCCCGGGACTCTCGGCAGGTAGGGGGCCATGTGCGAACCCTACCCCTACCCCCCACGATTTCTGAGGGGGGTATGGGTAGGGTTCGCCTGTCGCCCTCTAGCAGGCCCCTGGGCCGTCGCAGGACGGCGCGGGAGGGCCTCCGGTCCCGGGGAGCGGCTGAGGGCCTCCCGCGGGCCAGGCAAGGCATGGCCTTCTATCGTGGGGCGAGGCTTCCGCTATAGGTCCCCCCGCGGAGCCCGTGCGAGGCGCCCCAGGAGGTCCGAGGGTTGGCCTGGAGTCGGGCCTGTCCCTCTGCAGGAGGAATGTTCAAAACTAGTCAGAGAATAGTCTGGGGACGATTCCATAGTCGGGGGTGGACAGACCTCCTACCCTGGCACGTCGATTAAGAAATTGGCCGTTTTCGGTTCGCGAGAGGGCGTCGCGGCCGTCACTTTTGCGGGTCCAGGTCCGTCGGTTTCGGTCCCAGGCCATTTTCACTAAGGGGAGGTGTGCTAAAGGGAGGTTTGTCCACCGCCGATATAGGCTTACGCCACATCCGCCGACCCCTGTATAAACCACTGCGCCTCCAGGCCTGCATGTCACGAGGCCTGTCCGAATCCTGACACGGCGCTCGACATCGTTCCCGTTGCTTCGTTGCTGTTATCGTCCCTCTTGGTGCTCTTTTGTTGCCCTTTGGTGGCATCTTGGCATGTCTGCAGGCCATATCCGGCCGCCACAAGGCATATTGGGCCAAGTTTTGGGGCCTGTTGGGGGCTTCCTGAGGGCTTCCTGGAGGCCTTCGAGGTTCTCTTGGGGGTCCCGCAGGGCCTCTTGGGGCGTTCTTGGGGCAGGCTGGGGGCGTCTTGGGGCCGAAGGCTCGAAAAGGTGCTCTCTGGACTTCCTCTTGGAGCCGTCTGGGGGCCCTCTTTAGCTGTCTCGGGGGCTTCGTGGGATTTTTGTTGGGCCCTCTTCGACCCCTCTTGGGGACCCCTTCGGCCGTCCGCGGGCGATATTGAAGGTTTCTTTTCCCGTCTTGGACGTTGAGAGAACCGAAAAGGCGAGTATGCGAAACATGTTTGTTTCTCAAGGGGAATGGGACGATTTGTGTTTCTTGGAACCATCTTGGGACGCATCTTGGGAGCTTTTTTGGGACGTCTTGGCAGCTTCGGAGGCCGTCTGGAGGCCATCGTGGGCGTCAAGGTCGATATTTCGGCGACTCGTGGCCCTCTGGGACCGTCTGGGGAGCGTTTGCTGCCTTCTTGGCCCGTTTTGGAGCCCTCCGTTCCCCCCTGACGCGTTCGGTCCGGGGTCCGCGCCGGGCCAGGGGGGGCGTCAAATTGCCGGTTTGGGGTCCCTGGGCGGGGGAATATGGGAGGGGATAGTCTCACTCGCCCAGAGACCCACAAAGGGTCGGCGTTTTTTTCCGTGTGTGTGTGTGTGTGTGTGTGCCGCCTGCACCCCAGGGCCCCGCCCACTCCGGCCGCCTGAGGCCCCGCCTTCCTGTGCCCTGTCTCCCTAATTAAAGCTGTGCGTAGCCCGCCTAGCTTCTAGCGGAAGAGGTTCGTTCTCGCCCCGCAGATCAAAAAGTGTGTGTGTGTGTGTGTGTGTGTGTGTGTGTGCGTACGTGCGTGCGTGCGTGCGTGCGTGCGGGCGGGCGGGCGGGCGGGCGGGCGGGCGGGCGGGCGGGCGGGCGGGCGGGCGGGCGTGCGGGCGTGCGTGCGGGCGTGCATGCGTGCGTGCGTGCGTGCGTGTGGGTGTGGGTGTGGGTGTGGGTGTGGGTGTGGGTGTGGGTGTGGGTGTGGGTGTGTGTGCATGTGTGTGTTTTGATCATTTTTAGAAGATTCTTCTACTATTTTGAATTTTTCGTCCAAAACCCCATAGGGGGACAGGCCCGACCTAAGGCTAGCCCCCTGAGGTCCTGTCGTCGCAATGTTGTTCCCGCCTTACGTTTTCGCCGGGCTTCGAGCCCGCGGGACTCACGGATAGATCTGGCCCGCGAAGTGCCGAAGGGAGCGTGTGTCCAGGGCTTCCGGCCGCGATTGGTCACGATGCCGCATTTTTGCCGCGACGCGGGTGTCAGGGTACGGCAGGTTCGCGTCGTGTCGACGCGGCGGCGACCCCGTCGCGGGCGTTGAACGCCGCCCGACCGATCTGGCGATCTCAAAGACGCCGATTGCTCAAGAGTGAACGATCCACGTGGTGTCATGAACAAGCGTCGGGGTCGTCACTCCACGAACCTTATGATGTTCTAACCTAGTTTAGCCTGGAGCACCAGAGAAGTACCGAAACTCTTAGGGTTTTCACGCATCGGGCCCTGGGAGCCACTCGTCCGACACTGTTTCGACACCCTTTCGGCACTTTTTCGAAACTTCTCTGGGTGCTCGAAATCGTTTCTGGGATGTGGTCCTCAAGTACGATGGGAGCAACAGAACACGAACCAGCCGTGCACCAGGCGGCGGCGTACAGCTCGATGATCTCCGCGTGCGGGAAGGCTGGGGAGGCCGACGCCGCCCTTGCGCTGCTGCGGGAGATGCCCCTCAAGCGACTTCGGCCCGACGCGATCGCCTTCAGCGCAGCCATCAGCGCGTGCGGCGTGGCCGGGGCGTGGGCTGAGGCTCAATGGAGGAAAGGGTGCCGATATATCCCTAACCTTGCCCCGCTGTCGCCTCTGTGGGGCCCCCTTGTAGGCTGGTAGGACGACGGCGGTAACTGGGGCGACGACGGCAAACACCGAACTTTACGGCGACGACGGCGACACAGACGACAGGCGACGACGACGACGACGCCGGCGGCGACAAAGATCACGGAGACGACGGCGGCAAGGGCTACGTCGAAGACGACGGCAGGCGAAGGGTGTGAATGGCAAAAGCGACGACGGCAGCGACGGCGATGATGATCTCGTCGCCGTCGCTCTCCTCGAGACTTCTGTTCCGCACGCACCCCGGGGCAGGGAGCTCCAGGGTGTGGCTGCGTCGCTGTTCCGTGGCTGTGGCTGCGTCGGTGTTCCGTGGGCCTCCGCAGAGGCCGTGGCGCTCCTGGGGAGCATGGCCGCGGCCGCGGTGGAGCGGGACCTCGTCGCCTGCGCGGCCGCCGTGCACGCCTGCGAGGCGGCCGACCGGTGGGCGGCCGCGCTGCGCCTGCTGTCGGAGCTCCGCCGCCCGACCCGCCCGAGACCCGCCCGTCGGCGGGCCCGCCCGCCCGAGCCGACCCGCCCGCCGGGGCTGGCCCCTCCCGAGCCTACCCGACCCCTTCGGGCCCGCGCCCCCAGCCCGACCCTGGGGCCCACTCCTAGGCCTATGAAGCAATTAAGGACCCCCCCGGCGTTATCATTAGCACCGCGCCGTAATTAAATAATTATTTGGGGGGGTTTTCGCCGAGCGATATTATTAGCACCGCGCAAATGGAAGGAAAATAAATAATTCCAGCGCCCCGCCTCGGGTGGCATCCCAATTAGAATTGTAATGAGAATAAGAATACGAATACGAATAAGGAAAAGCTGAGAAAAGCTAAGGAAAAGCTTAGAAAAGCTAAGAAAAAGCTGAGAAAAGCTGAGGAAAGCTAAGGAAAATCTGGTGTACCCCCTCCTGGTGCCAGGATAACGCTTCCGGGTGCCGGGTGCGTTATCCTTTCACCGGAGAGGGGGGGGGGGGGGGGGGGGGTTCCTTAATCGCTTACTCGGGTTAGCCCCCACAGGCCTACCCCCAGGGCCTGCCCCCAGGGCCCACCCCCTGGGGCGCCCCTACCCCCAGGGGTCTACCCCCTGGGGCCTGCCCCCATGGTCTGCCCCCCCAGGGCCTACCCCTGGGGCCGACCCAAGTGCCTGCCGGCCGCTTCGCCGTCTGCCGGCTCGACCCTGCATGCCGGCTCTCGCAGGTCTGCTAGCAATTGCCTGCATGCCGGACACTGCGCTCCGCGGTGCCCCTCCGCATCGCTGAGCCTTGCCGGCCGCCTCGTTGCCGCCGGGAGAGGTGCCATGCCCGACCACGCAGCTCCGCCGCCGGGGCTGCGGGGTGGGCTCGCGTCGCGCCGGCACGGCGGCGACCCCCCCGCTCGGGGCTCACAGGCCGGCCACAACTGGGGGAGCTGTGGTCCTTACCCCCCTGGGGGACCCATCGATTTCGACACCCCTCTCGAGAGATCGTCGAGGCGATGGGTTCCTCCAGGGGGGTAAGGACCACAGCTCCCCCAGTTATGGCTGGTCGGGCTCAAGAGACGGGGGGCAATGCAAACGGGGGTCAGCCAGAGCGCCAGGTCTTGCAGGATCCTGCAGGGCCAGGGCCGCATTGACCCGGGCTTGGGCGCAGGATCCCGCCAGATCTTGCCGGATCCTTCGCATTGACCCAGGTTTGGGTGCAGGAGGAAGGAGGAAAGAGAGAGGAGGAGGCGGAGGAGGAGGAGGAGGAGGATGAGGAGGAGGAGGAGGAGGAGGAGCAGGAGCAGGAGGAGCAGGAGCAGGAGCAGGAGCAGGAACAGGAGCAGGAGCAGGAGCAGGAGCATGAGGAGGAGGACGAGGAGGAGGAGGAGGAGGAGGAGGAGGAGGAGGAGGAGCAGGAGGCGTTCAAGGTGGAGCGCCGGCGGTGGCCCAGAAGCGGCCAGCGTGGGACGATCTCTGTGCCGTCGGGCCGCCGCGGTCGCTCCAAGGTGGAGCGCTCCACGCAGCGTCGGCAACCAACGCAGGCGTCGTCACGGCACGACCTCGCCTCGTCGGGGGGAAGTGAGAAGCAGAATAGACGTTATCTGAGAAGGCGGGCGGACTTCTCAGAGGCCCTTGCGCCTTCCGAAGGGGCTTTTCCTTCTAGCTCTGGGGGAGGCTCAGGACCATTCTCAGGAGTCCGGGGGACTTCCGGGCCTTCTGAGAAGGCCTTCTCCTTCTCGCTTCCCCACCTCGCTCGCCGCCAGCGCGTGCAACCGCCGCCGCCGCCTCCGAGCCCGTGCCCACGCGCGGCGGGGGTGGACAGCTGCCCGCCTCGTGCCGCGGGCGGGGAGGCGTCCACGCCCACCGCTCCCGAGGGGGCACCCGGGCCAAGGCCCCAGCGCCGGAGAGCTACGTAACGCCGCGAGGGAGATACAGCACTGGGGCCATGCAGACCCCAGCTTCAAGTCGGGCGTGTCCCTCTACAGGAGGAACGTCCAAAAACATCAAAAAAATAGTCAGGGGCCGATTTTTTGTATGGTTGAACATTTTTGGAGTATGTTTTGATTATGTTGGATTTTTCGATGATCTAGGGTATTATCGATTATGCTTGATATTTTGCTTATTTTCAGTATCTTGGTTTGTTTTTTGTTTGATGATTTCGTCGACTCTTTTCATATCTCGTCGAGAATCCGCCTTTCTGTGGACATGCCCGATCTGAAGATCGGGCATATATCACAACACAAGTGACATGCGATTATGTATGTACCTTAGTAGTTATAGCACGCACATTGTAACAACTATGGTCGCACTGAGAATATTGTAGTGGCCTTCGGCCAGTGCCGCCGATCCGGGTCGCTCGGATACACATATTTCGCGGACACCTCACGCACGCACACGACCAAATGCACATACGGCAGACACATATACAGAGACACACTAGGCGCACGCCAGGCACTAGTACGCACAGACATTCGCAGACACGCACCACACACAGACACTCGCACAGGAGCCTGTCAGGGCGTCGAGGGGGCTTCTTGGGAGCTTTTGGGGGCCCTCTTGGGGACTCTTGGGGCCTCCTGGGGGCCTCGTGGGCTGGAAGGCTAGATTTTTTCCGCTTTCCGTCCCTCTTTTGGGTCTTCTTGGGGCCGTTTTGGGGCCGTCTTGGGCCGTCTTGGGCGGCTCTTGGGCCGCCTTGGGGCCCTCTTGGGCCGTCTTGGGACTGTCTGGGGGCCTCCTGGGCCGTCTTCGAGCGGTCTTGGGGGCCTCTTGGGCCGTCTTGGAGCGTCGGAAAGCAGAAAAAAACGACAACCCCAAAAACATGAAAAAAAAACCAATGGAAATTAACGATTTTTGCCTCTGGGGGCCCTCGTGGGAGGCCTCTTGGAGGCCTCTTCAGACGTCTTGGAAGGCTCTTGGGCCGTCTTGGGGCCATCTTGGGCGTGTTCGGGCGATCTTTCGGGGTCTCGGGACTTTCTTAGACCGTCCTCAGAGACTTTTGCGGCCGCGGCCACATTTTTAGCGCATCCTCGAGATTAGAGCCGTCTGTAAGAGCAGCCCCCCCGCATCCGCCAGAAACTCGCACCCCCCCCCCCCCCCCTCATCCCGCCTTCCCCGGCAGAGCCACCCCGGCAACCCCCCCAGAGGCTGAGGCTCAGGCTCGAGGCTGTAGCTGAGACTCCTTGAAACTCACACGATCGGCGGACTTGTATAAATCGAACATGCGTTCAACCATGTAGTTATGGCAAAACATGCCTTTTTGCCAGAAGGTCATGCTTGGCTCAGCACCTGCAGAGCAGGTGCTTGGAGCCTCCAGGTGATTCCAGCTTTCTGCTGCGCTTCTCCCTTGCCGGATCGGTCCGCGAGGCCCCCGAGCGGGGCCTCTGCGCCTGGGCGGGAGGGCCCGGCGTGAGGACGGCTATCGCTGCAGGATCGCAGAGTCCGGGCGTCGCCAGCAGAGCGGCCCTGGCCCAAGGCGGCCCCAGTTCTGCCGGGGAGGCGCAGACCCAGACGCGATCGCGTCTTTAAAAAAAAATCAGGGCGGCAGGTTTGGGGCTATTTCCGGCCTCCGGGGGCCCTCGCCAGGCCTCGGGACCGTCAAGCAACGACACGACTCAGGACGACAAGCCGGCCCCGGGGAGAGGATCGGGGTTTCCAGGGGCGCGCCCTGAAAAAACGTCGGGACGCCGCACGTCTGGGGATGGTCTCCGGAGCACCCGCGACCGCGAGGCCCTCCCGGGCCTCGCGGGGCCCCAGACAGCGCGCGAAGAGGAGCCGGCGCCTCGGGCCCCGGCCACGCGCTTCGAGGCGCTCCAAGCGCTTCCAGGCGCTTCCAGGCGCTTCCAAGCGCTCCCCGGCGCTCCCATGGGCGCTCCGCGTCGCTTCCAGGCGCTCCAGGCGCCCCCGACCTTCTGATGTTGCGCTTCCCCAGGGCGGCGAGCGAGGGTCGTGCCTTACGACAGGGGGGGGATTGGGAGAGGGGTCAGCCCTAAATGGCGGGGGTCAGCCCATCCAGGGGTCAGCCTTTACGGGGGTCAGCCCTTGCAGGGGTCAGCCCTTTTACAGGGCTCCCTGTGGGGTCAGCCCTTACAGGGGTGAGCCCATCCTCTCTGACTCTTCCCGGCTGGCCTTTGTCACGGAGCCATGAGGGTCGGGCCGGACGAAAGGGGGGGATTGGGAAAGGGGGGGTTGCGAAATTTGCTGCATGCAGCTGGTTTCGGCCCCACCGAGGGGCCCATTCCTCGATACATGCATGGGCGCCTCCCAGCGCCGGGAGGCGCCGGGAAAGTCAGCTGCGTGAGCTGATTCTCAAGCCCCCCCTTTGCTCTCCCCCCCTTTCGCCCGACCTCGTCAGAAGGCGGCGTGGCTTCCCAGAGGCCCTCGCGCCTGCCGACAAGCTGCTCAGAACACTTCTCGGAAGGCCGGGGGGGGAGACCCCCGATCCTTCTACAAAGGCCCGCCAGGACGGTCGGTCCCTGCTCAATTCTCACCTCCCCCCCCCTCGCTCGCCGCCGATTTGGATCGTTCCGGGGCCCGGTGAGCGCGAAGGCCCCCACGGCCCCAAACGGCCGAGCGTTTGCCGCCGTCTTCTGTTCATGACGCGAGCAGGTTTGGCACCCGACAGGCGTGAGGCGTTTGCACAGGCGTTGTCCCGTGGACGACATGTATGCACCGTACCGCGTTGGCGTCTCCCGAGGCGTTGTCGATCTTCGACCTGGGAAGGGTACTCAAGCAGTGGGCGAGGGCTGCTGAAACCGTGGCTGCTAAAACGGCCCTTCCAGAAGGAAAACATTAGCCTGGCGAAGGAGCCAACCATATGCAGTTGTGGGTACCGTCGTTGTGAGTATCGCAATCGGTGGAGATCCCTATGGGCCACGAAAGGCTGTCCTGGGAGGGCGAGACGCATGCGGGTGCAGCCACTGGGGCCTTCGGTGGAGCTCCCTATGGGGCCACGAAACGCTTTCCTGGGTGGGTGGAGACGCATGCGAACTGCGCCACTGGGGCTTTCGGTTGAGCTCCCTGTGGGGCCACGAAACGCTGTCCTGGATGGGGGAGACGCATGCGCGTGCAGCTGGGGCGTTCGGTGGAGCTCCATATGTGGCCACGAAACGCTGTCCCGGGTGGGGGAGACGCATGAGAACTGCGCCACTGGGACTTCGGTGGAGCTCCTTATGGGGCTACGAAGGGTTGGCTTGGGTGGGGGAGACGCATGCGAACTGCTCCAATGGGGCCTTCGGTGGAGCTCCTTATGGGGTCACGAAGCGTTGTCCTGGGTGGGGGAGACGCATGCGAGAGCAGCCACTGGCGCCTTCGGTGGAGCTCCCTATGGGGCCACGACGCGCTGTCCTGGGCGGGGGAGACGCATGCGAGAGCAGCCACTGGGGCCTTCGGTGGATTTCCCTATGGGACCACGAAACGCTGTCCTAGGTGGGGGAGACGCATGACCACGAAACACTGTCGTAGGTGGAGGAGACGCATGCGAGAGCAGCCACAATTGCCTTCGGTTGGGCTTCATATGGGGCCACGAAACGCTGTCCTGGGTGAGGGAGGCGCATGCGAGAGCAGCCACTGGCGCCTTCGGTGGAGCTCCCTGTGAGCTCCCTACGGGGCCACGAAACGCTGTCCTGGGTGGGGGAGACGCATGCGAGAGCAGCCACAGGCGCCTTTGGTGGAGCATCTGATGGGGCCACGAAACGCTGTCCCGGGTGGGGGAGACGCATGCGAGAGCAGCCACTGGCGCCTTCGGTGGAGCTCCCTATGAGGCCACGGAGCTCTGTCCTGGGTGGGGGAGACGCATGCGAGAGCAGCCACTGGCGCCGTCGGTGGAGCTCCCTTCGGGGCCACGGAACGCTGTCCTGGGTGTGGGAGACGTATGCGAGAGCAGCCATTGGCGCCTTTTGTGGAGCTCCCTATGGGGCCACGAAGCGCTGTCCTGGGTGGGGGAGACGCATGCGAGAGCAGCCACTGGCGCCTTCGGTGGAGCTCCCTATGAGGCCACGAAACGCTGTCGTTCGGTAGCCACGAAACGCTGTCCTGGGTGGGGGGGGGGGGCGCAGGCGAGAGCAGCCATTTGGGCTTTCGGTGGAGCCCTCTATGGGGCCACGAAGCGCTGTCCTGGGTGTAAGGAGGGGGAAGAGGAGGATGAGGAGGAACGCGGGGCACCGTCTCTTCAAAACGAGGACCCAACACCACAGGATGGTTGGGAACAATTTCCCGGAATGAGGCGCGGCACGCGAAACAGTCAACGGGCTTCTTCCGGACGAAGACAACTTCCCGGAGGTCGATTTCAGCAGCCACGGATTTAGCAGCCCTTGCCCGGCTTCCGATGTACGGTGCATAGTTGATCGGCCTGGAGACTCAAGGAACTCTGCGCCGTGCCGCGTCGGAGCAAGGCATGAAGGGAGTTCAAACATGGCACGGTGCCTACAAGCGCCCTCCTCGCATTTGTGCCCTTGCGCCTGCAGGAGGCGCTGGAGACAGGGGCGGACGTTGGCGCGGCCGCGAGGGGCAGGGCGGGGAGCCCGTACGTGCACAGCTTCGAGGCCGGGGGGCCGGCCGACTGCCTCAATGCTGGCCTGCCCGAAGGTCCAGGTGCTGCTGGTCGGGAGATCAAGCAGTGGCGAAGCGTCCCAGCTCGCCTATAGGCCCACCAAAGAATGTTCTAAAACCTTCTTGTGGTCTGCACGAAATGTTCTTAGATTATTTCTGGCTGGGACCGTCTTTAAAAAAAAAAATGTTATCCGAACATTTTGGGGTTCTAAGACAAATTCGTGGTCGGCCTATAGGAATGCTGGGACGGTCGGTCCCTGCTCAATAGTTGGCCTTCGGGGGGGGGCCCTTGATGATCGTTTTTTGTATTCATTGCTTTGCCGATTGGCGCGGGCCCTCGCACTCCCCCTCCTCCCCGCATGGAGTAGATCTTGGCTGATCTCTTTGCGCCTGTTTCAAGCAGGTGGAGTCTCCACCAGAGGACGCACGGTTCCAAACAGTCGCACCAAGCAGAGGTTTGGAAGCAGACCCCCCCTCTCCCCCCTCCCTTCTGCCCAATGTCGAAGCGCCGAAGAAGGAAACGTTCACTTGCTACCACGGCTGGCCGCAGCTCGAACATTGGTGCGCTTGGACACCGGGAGCGATCGGGGGACCGATCTTAAGCTGCCGCTGTCTCATTTCGCCGTGCTCCGAGGCACTACACGTAAGAGTGACCCTTCGCAGGAGTGACCTTTGATGCAGGCTCACAGCGGCCCTCCCGATCGCTGAGCGCGGTGCGATAGTGGCTACTTGCGCGCTTAGATTTGGCCACCTTGCGCCCCCTTAATCCGCGCACTAACGTCACTCTTGCCTAGAGTCCCTCGTGCGTGTAGCCGCCGATCCAAGGGACAACGGTATGACCCATGACCGTGAAACCGTGTCCGCAACCGCCACCGTGCACAATGCAGCAGACACATTCTTCGGGGCAGGTCCGTCAGCATGGGATGCTCAATAACATATGTGCGCTATGGTTCAAGCGAAGGCCCGAAGACATGAGTTCGAATCCATACGCGCCGTTTGTTGAAAGTCTGTGTTTGGGACATCCAGATGCCAATATACTCCACGCATCATCATACTTCAAGAATCAATATGCGCTTGATGCGTTGTTCTTATGATTTGGGAGGGCATGGACCCAGTCTGCTCGATCCGCCTTCCTGCTTCATGCGTTCACCTACTTATGTTGACCGGCGTGCGTATGTATATGCACGTCAATATTTGTACAATCTATGTTTACATATTATGCACGTCAATATTTGTACAATCTATGTATACATATTCTATGCGTAAACACATATGTATATATACATATTTTGTGATACAGCGATCGGCCGACGAAATCGATCGTCCCGCTCACCTCCTTGCCCAAACATCTACCGTAAACGTTTGTATATATGCATTTATATATGTGTAGAGCTGTATGTATAATGGCATGCTCGCCCCCCACCCCCCAGTGCCCCCAAACAACCAAAACCAACAAAGCATGCATGGATCGTTTTGTTGTCCTTCCTCCTCCTCGTCCTTCTCCTTCTTCTCCTCATACCCTTCCTACTCCTTCTCTTCCTGCTCCCCCTCATCAGCATCATCATCATCATCATCATCATCATCATCATCATCATCATCATCATCATTATCATCATCATCATCATCATCATCATCATCATCATCATCATCATCATCATCATCATCATCATCATTCCCCTCCTCCTCCTCCTTCTCCTCCTCCCTCTCCTTCCCCTCCTCCTCCTCCTCCTCCTCCCCCTTCCTTCTCCTTCTCCTCCTCCTCCTCCTCCTCCTCCTCCTCCCCCTCCTCCTCCTACTCCTTTTCCTCCTCCTCCTCCTCCTCCTTCTCCTCCTCCTCCTCCTCCTCCTGCCCCTCTTCCTCGTCCTCCCCCTCCTCATCCTGCAAAGTACGGAGGTTCTCTCTTCGATTGCGCATCACACCATGGCGTCACTTAGGGGATGCAGGTCCGCTAGGACACCCGTCGGCGGACAGATGAAGCGGCAGCGCAATGTGAAGGGCCGGTGCAGCCGGGGCTGCAGGGCCAGGATGTCAGATGTGCGCGCGCACGCTCCCAAGGTTGCCCCCTCCCCTCCCTCCTCCCGTCCCCACCTCCGACCCAGTCCCGGTCCCTCAGCCCTTGCGTCAGCACCTGACCCCTCGGCCGGCCTGTCGAGCACGTCGTCCTCGTCGCACTGCTGCAGTGCCTGTCGGCGCAGAGCGCCGAACCGCTCACGTACGTTGACATGGGGTGGCTGCAGGCATTCCTCTGTCCCAAGCTGGCCCCAGGGGCGGCTTCCAAGCAGGCCTCCAGGATGGACACAAGCCGGGTGAGGGGTCCAAAACGTGCCGGCATGTCGGGAGCAAATCATGGGAGTCTTGTGTGTACCTTCGTGATTCCGCCCTTAGCGTGGATGAGCGTCGATGCGCGTCTGGGAGTCGATGACATAGCCCTCGCAGAGTGCCTACTCGCAGAAAGTCAGAACAAAAACCATGTCTTCATTTAGTCATGGACCGCAAACCTCCCGCGGCGGATCCAGGCCATGTGCGAGTGGGTACCCTGCGAGTGGTGGACCGCGCTCGTCCGATCTGGGCTGGGCGGGAGAGCCGCCGCCGCCCCAGCTGGCCCTCGAGCGAGGGCGACGCCGGCGAAGCCGCGCGCGCCGCCAAGAGTTGGGTCGGGCGTATCCCCTTACAGTCGGGGGCGGACAAGAGGGGGGTGATGACTAGGGGGGGGGGGATATCATGGCGGGTGCCATGATATCTCCCCAGATTTCCTGGATTTGCACCCCCTCCCCTCTTGGACACCCCCCTCTTGGCCGCTCCCGATACAGGGGGGGATGTTTGACGAACAATAAAAAACATACCCCCAAAAATGTCCCAACATCACACAGCAACAAAAAATACTCAGAAGTCGTCCCCAGGCTACTGTTTGACTCTTTTTGGATGTTCCTCCTGTGGAGGGGCAGGCCCGAGCTGAGCCAAGAGGGAGGGGATGCCCCGCGGCCGCCCTCGACGTGCACGCCGGGGCCGGCTTGTACGACCTCGGCGGCCCTGAGGCGCAGCGCCTGCGCAGCCACAGGTCGTGCAGGGCGCCAACGGCGGCCTTCCTTGGCGCCTCCAGCGGCCCTGCGCGGCCTCGGCGGCCTGGGCAGCGGGGCGGACCCAGTCGAAACGATCGAGATGGCCGGCGGTTCGCGTGTCGGGCCCCTGGGAGGCTCGTGTCCGGGCCTATTTGACTGGGGCCGTGCCAGGACGACGCGGGGCGAAGGTCGGCCTCAGGGCAGGGGGCAATAGGTTCGAGCCCCCACGTCGAAGACAATCCGCGCCGCCTCATTTCAGTTGCAAGGTAGGCGAAAGGTCACGCCGCCCTCGCTGTCGCCGTCGTCGTCGCTGCCATCCATCGCCCGCTGTCGTGGGTTGTCCGCCGTCCGTCGTCGCCGCCGCGTCGCCGCCGTTCGTCCTTCCGTAGTCACTGCCGTCCCGTCGTTGCCACTGCCGTCGCCGTTGCTGTCGGTCCCACGTCCACTGTTCGTTGTCGCCCATCATCGTCGTCGACCCTGGCCAGGCTAATTCACCCGCCCCCTCCAAAGGCGTCGGCGTTTTGAGACCATGCGTCGAGGGAGGAACAAACACCCGGACCGGACAATTGGCGTTTATTGAACGGCCTTGGGCGTTCACTCAACGACTAAACAGCCTTGCCCTGCTCGATTCCTTCTTTGGGCGCGTTTACTAAACGACTTCGCGTGTCGGGGTGGTTCTTACGGGGGTGTTTCTTGACTTCTAATGAGGGCGGCGTGTTCGTGCTGATAGGAGCTCGCTTCTGGGCGCCCAAGCCCCCGAGGCAAAATGCCCCCTCGGTGGGCGCGGGATCCGCGCCGGAGCTGGTGCCGAGGGCTCCCTGGCCCCCCGCGCCCGGGCACGCGTCGACGGCGTGATGGGCCTGTCTTCCACCACCACCACCACCTTAAGTTGGAGGGGGGGAGGAGGTGGTGGAGGTGGTGGAGGAGGAGGAGGAGGAGGAGGAGGATGGGGAGAAGGGGGAGGAGGGGGAGGAGGAGGAGGAGGAGGAGGAGGGGGAGGAGGGGGAGGAGGGGGAGGAGGAGGAGGAGGAGGAGGAGGAGGAGGAGGATGAGGAGGACCCCCTCCCCCTCCAACTCGTGGTGGTGGTGGCGGAAAAAGCAGGCCCATCAGGAGATCTGGGCAAACCGCGAGCTCGCGCCTTCACAGCCCGGCAGCGGCGCGGGTGCGGGCGGTCAAGGTCTGAAGACGCCTTCGGCCTCTGCAGCCCTGGCGTCGTAGATCGTCCATTTCCGAAGGGCCCGCGCGCCGGAGAGCTGTTTCGGGGGCGGACAGAACCCCCAACAGTGACACGTCGATTAGTGAATTGTCCGTTTTCGGTTCTCGAGATGGCGCCGCGGCCGTTATTTTCCAGGCTTGCGCCCGCCAGGTTTGGGCCTCAGGTCGTTTTCACTAAACCACGTTTTACTAAAGGGGGTTCTGTCCATCCCCGACTGTTGCCAGAGCCCACGCCGCCACGACTGGACTCCTGCCTTGCGCTAGCCCGCCCCTGCCAGGCACGCGCATACACTGCTGGCGGCGCGCAGAGGGGGGTAGGGGGAGGGGGGGAGGCTTCTGAGAAGGAGAGGAGGCTGCTTCGTAGCAGGCGCCGGCCTTTAAGTCTACAGAGAGGCCTGCGCCTTCTAAGAGGCAGGGGTGGTTCTGAGAGGCCTTCCCCTCTCCCCGTACCCCCCCCTCCTGCGCGTGGCCGACACTGGCCCTCGGCCGTGGGCATGCTGTTGTGGCCTGGTCAGGATCGGTGGCGGAAGACGGTTGTTGCCCCCCCCCCCCCCGCCCAGCAGGGACGGCGTGTGCAGGGCCATCTCTCGGCGGCGAGCAGGGGCGGCGTCCGCCCGGCGTCGGGGGGGGGGCGCGCGTTTGGAGGGGCTCTCTGGGCTGGAGCTGAGGCGGGCATATCCCCAGAAGAGGAATCTCCAAAATTATCCCGGAAAAGCAACCTAACAGCGATGTGTAGGAGCATATCTGGAAGCATTCCCCCTAAGATTCGGATGAGAATCCAGTTGTAGAATTCTGCTGTTCTCGCAGTCGTAGTCGCATTCGCGATGACAGTCGCAGTGGCAACGGCAGTCGCAGTCACAGCCTCAGCCTCAGCCTGCCTCAGCCTCAGCCTCAGCCAGCCTCAGCCTCAGCCCTCAGCCTCAGCCTCAGCCTGCTTCAGCCTCAGCCTCAGTCTGCCTTCAGCCTCGGCCTCAGCCTCAGCCTGCCTCAGCCTCAGCCTGCATCAGCCTCAGCCTCAGCCTCAGCCTGCCTCAGCATCAGCCTGCCTCAGCCTCAGCCTCAGCCTGCCTCAGCCTCAGCCTCAGCCTGCTTCAGCCTCAGCCTCAGTCTGCCTTCAGCCTCGGCCTCAGCCTCAGCCTGCCTCAGCCTCAGCCTGCTCAGCCTCAGCCTCAGCCTCAGCCTCAGCCTCAGCCTGCCTCAGCCTCAGCCTCAGCCTCAGCCTCAGCCTGCCTCAGCATTCAAAATGTGGCCCGGGAATGGAGTTCTGGGAACTCGAAGAACACGAAGTGGCCTACAGTTGGCTCCGGGCATTCAAAATCATGCCCAGGAATGGAGTTCTGGGAACTCGAAGACCACGAAGTGGCCTACAGTTGGCTCCGGGCATTCAAAATGTGCCCGGGAATGGAGTTCTGGGAATCGAAGAGCACGAAGTGGCCTACAGTTGGCTCCGGGCATCCAAAATGTGGCCCGGGAATGGAGTTCTGGGAAGTCGAAGAGCACGAAGTGGCCTACAGTTGGCTCCGGGCATCCAAAATGTGGCCCGGGAATGGAGTTCTGGGAAGTCGAAGAGCACGAAGTGGCCTACAGTTGGCTCCGGTCATTCAGAAAGTGGCCCGGGAATGGAGTTCTGGGAGGTCGAAGAGCACGAAGTGTGTGACTGTTGGCAAGAAGCGAGCCCGGCTCTGTTCCCGGTTCTCCAGAATGTGTCCCGGGAATGGAGTTCTGGGAGGTCGAAGAGCACGAAGTGTGTTTCTGTTGGCGGAAAACGATTCCCAGTTCTCCTCCCCGGCACCCGCCAAGACCCCCCTGAGGAGTCATGATGCTCTCTTTTGACCCTACTAGAAGCCTATCAGCAAACGCTGTTAGGTAAATAGTCAAGCAATAGTCTGGGGACGATTTTTCGATTTTTTTTGTTTGACTGTTTGGGGTGTTTCTGATCCTGGTTTACTTGTTGTCCAACATCTGCCTGTGAGAGGACAAGCCCGACCTGAGGCTGGAGAGTGATGCCGAGGAGGAGGGACGGAGGGATCAAGAGAAGTACAGTGGGGAGGGCCGGAGGTCACCGAACGGGCTCCGCTACTCATAAAGTACCTCCTCGCAAGCGTCCGAGAAAGACAGTCTTCTTCCCGTGTCGTGGATCGCAGACATCCCGCGGCGGATCCAGACCATCTGCGAGTAGTTACTTTGCCGAGTAGTGGAACGCGCTTGTCCATGAGGGATGTACACAGGAGGAGGAGGAGGAGGAGCAGGAGGAGGAGGAGGAGGAGGAGGAGGAGGAGGGGGACGAGGAGGAGGAGGGGAGGGAGGAGGAGGAAGGAGGAGGAGGAAGGAGGAGGAGGAGAGGAGGAGGAAGAGGGAGGAGGAGGAGGGAGGAGAGGAGGAGGAGGAGGGAGGAGGAGGAGCGAGGAGTAGGAGGAGGATGAGGACGCAGGGGCCGCTGGAGATGGATGGGTCGAGGGCCGGAGCGATGCCGAGGCTGCGACGGCGCAGAAGGGCCCCGGGAGGGGAGGGAAGAGCGGCGAGGGCACACGCGCCGGAGAGGCCCCTCGCGCTGCTCCTCCTCCGCCTCCTCCTCCTCCTCCTCCTCCTCCTCCTCCTCCTCCTCCTCCTCCTCCTCCTCTCCCTCCTCCTCCTCCTCCTTCCCCCTCTCCTCCTCCAGCTCCGGACTTCTCGTCGCTGCCGAGAGCGCAGCCCACTCCGACGCCCAACTTGGCCCCCCGTCCCCGCTCGCCGCCAGCCCCGTGCGTCGGCCGCCCGCGGCCGCGCCGCCGACGACTCCGCCGCGGTGGCCTGGTACCAGGAGGGGAAAAAACACACAGACACAATCAATCGTCGATCCCCCAGAAAATATATGGGACAACTTGGGAAGTGGGGGGAAGACAAAGAAAATCTGTGAACATATGGGGAATCTCGTTATATGCGTGTGTGTATTAATTTGTGTGTCCTTGGGCCCCTTGATGGTACCTGGGCGCGGTGGCGCGGGCCAACCGACCGCCCGCAGCGGCCGCAGCTGGCCGCGGAGCCGCGGCCGCGGCGCCGCGTGAGCGGAGCGGAGGCGCTCGGAGGAAGGAAAGGTACCAATACCTCTACCCTTCCCTCGTGTTCCCCCTGCTTGGGCCTCCTGGGAGGCCCTTCCTGGGAGGCCGTCGTCGCCACCGCTGGATTCGCTCTGAAGTCCTGGTCAGAACGCACCTGGGGAGAGGTCTGGGGAGTGGCGGTATTGGTACAGTTTGCTTCTTCCAAAGGTGCGTGCGCGGAGGCGCCCAGCGGGCACGAGGCCGGCGCGGGCTCTGGCGAGGAGGCGCCCCGGGCGTGGGCGGTCCCCGCCGCGAGGAGGCGTCGGCTATGCGCGCGCAGGAGTGGCCTTGTCGCGGTGCGGGCCCACGGGGGCGCCCCGGGCAGGAGCTGCCTACGGGGGCCAGAGAGGTTCAGAGGCCGACGTTCGCTGCAGCGTTTGGCCCAAGGAGGCTGCCGCGTCTGGAAGCCGCGGGTGGTCCCGAATGCTCTTCCCCGGGCTGACGCTGCCGAGCAAGCTCATGCATCGTGTGTTTGTCTCTATGTGTTAGTGTCTGTGTGTTTGTGCCTGTGTGTGTGTGTCTGTGTGTGTGCTCCTGTGTGCTGGAGGCTGGTCGCAGAAAGTGGAAGGCGCGCTTGGATGTGCCCCCCCGGGCACCAGAGGCCGCTCTCCTTGCCCAGGGCCACTCCTGCGTGGCAAGCCGACAGGCGCCGCCGCGATGTTACCCCGGCTCCGCCGCGCTGGCGCGGATGTGGCTGCGGCCGCAGGACCGCGCGGTGCTCCTCGAGGCCTCTGCCGCGACGGCGGCGCGGCTGCGCCAGAGCGGGAGCTGGGGGGGGAGCGCGCGGAAGCCGGGGGCGGCCCGGGGCGGGGAGCGCGTAGGGCTGCAGGCCCTCCGTGCCGGGGAGCCGCGGAGGTCGGCGCAGGAGCTCCATGGGTAGACGCTCCCGCTCAAGCAGTGGCGAAGCGTCCCAGCTCGTTTATAGGCCCACCAAGGAGTGTTCTAAGAACCTCCTCGTGGTCTCCACGAGATGCCCTTCGAACATGTGTGGCTGATACTGTCTTGTTTTAGCACATCGGGTTTGTGTTCTCAGGATATGGCTTTTGTCCTTGTAACCTGTGTGGGTTCTAAGAACACTTCGTGGCAGGCCTATAGGAATGCCGGGACGGTCGGTCTCTGCTCAACCATCGTCCCACAGGCTGGGCAGCTGGGGCGTCTGTGCCCCGAGCTCGCTGGCCGACCACATGACGTGGCGTGGTGTGTACATCAGGCCCCCTTCTGTCGCGCGGACCGTGCCGGGTGAGGGGGGAGTCCGGCTGCGACCCTGAGAAATCCGCGAGGGACCTGCAGCAGGCTATGCTTGTGCCAATGTTCCAGGCCTCCCAGATGGGGCCCGAGGAAATGGTGTCGGAGGATCGTGGCGCATGGCCGATGCACCGGCGATCTGGCCCGATGCAGAGCTTGACTTTCTCCGCGCCGACCGCGCCGACTGCGATGCATCGGCGATGCGGGTGCTTGGGCGGCCTCCACGGGGGGCCCACACCCCGTCGACGTCGCGAAGAACAGTCCCGACGGGACGCGGTTCTGGTGTTCCTGCATTGGTGGCCCTCGCTGATCAGGGTCATTTTTCGGGGAGGATGCGCTCAGGGGGGGAGCGCATCGACCCGGGTCACTCGCCCATCGATCGCTCACGGAGGCTGATGGCCCGCCCAAGAGTCCAGGAACGCTCGGTTTCGCTATCGGGTGCATGTCGCCGATCTCTCGGCGATGCATCGCCGATTCCAGCCTGACGTCTCCAGCTGGTTCCCCTTAGCGCTGCCCGTCAGTCAGGCCCAAGTGCGCTTCAGGATCGGCTCGTGGTGGAACACTCGATCCGAGGGAGGAGTCGAGACCCCCGAGGGGCTCGCATCATAAAGCAGTCACGGTGCGATGTCAGGGGTCTGGGAAGGGGGGGAAGGAGGAGGAGGAGGACGAGGAGGAGGAGGAGGAGGAGGAGGAGGGGGAGGGGGAGGAGGAGGGAGGGGGGGAGGAGGGGAGGAGGAGGAGGAGGGAGGAGGAGGAGAGGAGGAGAGGAGGGGGAGGAGGGGGAGGAGGGGGAGGAGGGGGAGGAGGAGAGGGAGGAGGGGCAGGGGGAAGGGGGCGTTGCGAAGCCGGTAGCGTGCAGCTCGGTGGGAAGGTAGGCGCCTTCTCGGACGCCCTCCTGCCTTCACGAGGTGCCGCCGTCGTCGTCGTCGTCGTCGTCGTCGTCGTCGTCGTCGTCGTCGTCGTCGTGCTCCCTTGGCCCTACCCCCCTTCGCGCGCCGCCAGCCAAGGCCACATGTCCACGTTTTGTGGGGCGTGGGGCGGGGGCTCGTCAGGTGCGGGGAAGATCGTCACGCAGAGGGGACACGGCCGACACGTTCTGACAGTCCGGCGGGGCTCATCAGCGAAGCCCCCGTCCTCCCTCCGTCCGTCTTCTTTCATCAAGAGAGGTAAAACGACCAGGACCAGACGATTGGCGTGTACCAAACGGCCCTGGGCGTTTTCTAGGCAGCCCTGCCCTGTTGGATTCCTTCTTTGGGCGCGTTTACTAAAAACGACTTCGCGTGTCCGGGTGGTAAGTATGGGGGTGGATGTTTTGACTTCTATTTCACTCCCATCACCTTTCCTCCCCTGAGATGCCTTCCTCCGCCCTCCCTTCCTCTCCGACCTCCCCCTTCACGCTTCTGACGCACCTTCGTTCTTGGTGTCCCCTCTCTCTTCCCTCCTCGTCATCCTCCTTGCCACCGTTGTCATCATCCCACTCCGCCTCCGCCCACCCCACTGCCGCCCCCTCTCCTTCTCCTCCCGCTCCGCATTGTCGGTCGTCGTATTCCTCATCTGCCTTCTCTCGTCGTTCTCCTCCTCCTCCTCCTCCTCCTCCTCCTCCTCCTCCTCCTCCTCCTCTCCTCCTCCTCCTCCTCCTCCTCCCTCCTCCCCCTTGTCCTCCTCCTCCTCCTCTCCTCCTCCTCCTCCTCCTCCTCCTCCCCCTCCTTTTTTCTCCTCCTCCCCCTCCTCCTCCTTCCCTCCTCCCTCCTCCTCCTCCTCCTCCTCTCCTCCTCCTCCTCCTCCTCCTCCTCCTCCTCCCCCTCCTCCTGATCTTGCGCCCTCCGTGACCTCCACGTCCTCGTCTCCCTAGCCCCCGCCGTGTCCCCCCAGACCCCCGACGCCGTGTTTTTGCTCCCGACGTGTCCGGCTTGTCCTTTATCGAGCCGTTCTGCTGGCTGTCCCGGCGCCTGGCGAGGCCTCTCCCCAAGGTCGTCTCGAGGGGGGTCCTTGATGGGCCTGGTTTCCACCACCACCACCAATGGAGGGGGAGGGGGTCCCCTTCTCCACCTCCTCCTCCCCCTCATCCTCCTCCTGCTCATCCTCCTCTTCTTTGTCCTCCTCCTCCTCGTCCTCTTCCTTTCCCCCTCCAACTTCTGGTGGTGGTGGTGGAAAGCAGACCCAGCAGTCCTGGGGGCCGCGCTCCCCGGCGGCTCCCGCGGCGGAGCATGGAGCGGCTGAGCGCGGAGCCCGGGCGGGCCGTGGTCGAGGAGGCGGACTCGGGCCTGTGGCTGCGGGCTGCTCCCGCGGGCTTCCTCGGGGGAGCGGGCGCGGTATGCGCTTGCCGTATGATGTTCCACCCTACTTTAGCCTTGATCAGCAGAAAGAGTTTCGAGCACCAAGAAAGCACCCAAACTTCAGGGTTTTCTTGTGTCGGGCCCTGGGAGACACTCGTTCGACACTGTTTCGACACTTTTTCTACACTTTTCTGGGTGCTCGAAATTGTTTCTGGAATGTGGCCCTCAAGTACGATGGGAGCAACATAACGCTTGCCCCGCCTCGCACATCATCAGTCGATCGCAAGCATGGATTGAGGGGGCGTAGATCAGCGACGTGTCCCGTTTCCAGGGGACATCGCCAATTTCCGCCGCCGAGCGAGGCGGCACCGGCCGCATTTTGGGGAGGGCACCTCGCCCGTTCCATGGATTTGGCAACCGCGCGCCACATCCATGGATCGCTAATCCATGCTTGCGCGCCCCCGAGCACATCATGTATTTGCAGTCAGCGCGTGCCCCAAGCATGCTGTCATCGTATCGCACTGTGGGTGCGTGTGGACTGTGTGGTGGCTTCTGCGTAGTGCAGGCTGTGTGGTGCAGTATGCGCGGTGGGAACGGCAACGGGCGGCAGCGTGGCGAGGCCTCGCCGGACACGCCCACCGCAAGCGGCAGGAACGAGGCAGCCACGGGCGGCAACGTGGCGAAACCTCGCTGGACCCATCGATTATTTTTCAGAGAAAAAGTAAGAAGCACCCTGAGGGCAAGCACCGTGCAGGGGCGGGGGCTTGCAAACCTCGCCGGACTCGCCTAGCGCAAGAGGCGGCAACGTGGCGCAATCTCACTGGACCAACCAAGCGCACGCTGCGGCAACGAGGCGGCGACGTGGGGAAACCTCGCCAGACCCACCCATCGCACGCGGCGGCAACGAGGCGGCAACGCGCGGTAACGTGGCGAAGCCTCGCCGGACCCACCTACCGCACGCGGCGGCAACGAGGCGGCAACGAGGCGACAACGCGGAGCATCCTCGGCATACCCAATCAATGTTTGAGGAATTGAAGCACTCACCCGTTGGTAAGTACAAGCACCTGTTAGGGAATGCATGTGTGTAGGTATACTAAGAATAGTTATCTGTGTATAGTATATAACAGAGGCTACACTATAATGGCATTCGGCTCATCCCACCACCGTGCCTTCGTTGTTGGTCAGAGTTCTCAGGGATGCTTCTTCGAATCTGTTCCGAGCGCTCTCGCGGACCTCTGGGGGCAGTTAGAACCTCTTGGGAGCCTCTCGGGGGCTTTGTGGGGGCCTCTTGGGAGCGCCTCGGGGACTTGGTGGGGGCCTCTTGGGGTCTCTTGGGGGCCTCTTGATGCCTCTTGGGGGCTTCTTGGGGGCCGCTTTGGGACATCTTAGAGCTTTTTTGGGGCCCCTTGGGGCCGAGGGCTCGACATGTCCGTTCGGGTCCCCCATCTGGGCACCCTCTTGCGGCCGTTTTCGGGGCAGCTTGGGCCGGCTTGGGCGCCTCTTGAGCGGTCTCCTGGCCTTCTTGGGTTGTTTTTGGGCCCTCCTGGAAGCCTCTTGGACGGTGTTGGGGCGAGCTTGGGGGCCTCTGGTGCCGTCGGGGAGCGTCGAAAGGCCATACACATTCACACGCCTGAGGCAAATCAATGATTTGGGCCTCGTGGGCCCCTCCTGGGTGGTCTCTTGGTGGCCTCTTGGAGCGTCTTTGGAGGCCTCTTGGGCCGTCTGGGAGCAATCTTGCGCGTCTGCGAGCGATCGTTCGGCGGCTCGGGGCCCTCTTGGGGCCGTCTTGGGGGCCTCTTGGGGCCACCTCGGCCCGTCCTGGGGCCCTCTTGAGGCCGAGAAAGTCGTGCGACAAGATGCCGTGAACCCCAGGGGGCACGCGGGAAGCCCTGGGAGATTTCGGAAATTGGAGTCCAGGTCCTTGACAAATTCCTCATGAGTGAGGGCTGAGGCTTAGAGGATCGGGCCCAGACCTTCAGGACGTGTGCGCGTATATCTATATATATATGTATATATGTATATATATATATATGTATATATATATGTATATATATATATATATATAGATGGTGAGGCCTACCACCAAGATCTGGGATGTGCTTTTTGTTAATGTTTTTTCTTGGAGATGTTTTTCGTCACGCCCCTTTTTCAAATTTCTTTGCAACGCCGCTACAACGATTATCATTTTGTAGGCGCCACAACAGGATTCCTTGTCTAACGGCGCCACACAAGGAAGCCTTGCATATGGCCGCCACAAAAGGAACATTTTTGATATGGCGCCACAAAGGAGATCCTTGTGTAAGGCCGCCAATTATGAAAGCACATCCAAAAACAATGAAAACCAAACAAAACAAATGAAAACACAGCAAAAAGCAATGCACACACAAGAAAACTTTTAAACATACATAGTTGTCTTGTGTGTGCATTGCTTTTTGTTGTGTGTGTCACCGGTTTCCATTTGCTTTAATTGTTTTTGGGTGTTTTCATAGTCTTTTTCTGTTGTTCCTTATTTTTCGATGTGTTTTCTTTGTTTTCCTTGTTGTTCCATGTTTTCCTGGTTTTCCGCTGCTGGCTCCCGAAAAAATGATTTGCGGCGATCTTACACAAGGATTCCATTTGTAGCGGCCTTACAGAAAGGTTTCTTTTGTGGCGGCCTTACAAAGGGAAAATTCTATCCATTTGTAAGGCCGCTATTGTTCTCGGAAGCCAACAGCGGAAAACCAGGAAAACAAGGAAACACAAGGGACACAAGGAAACACAGCGAAAAACAAGGAAAGACGGACACATATTATGACAACGCAACAATAAAAACAATGAAAATCAAAGAAAACATATGAAAACACAGCAAAAACTGCAAGCACAAGAGCACAGTGTATTTTCACATGGTTTCTAGTGTATGGATTGTTGTTTTGTTGTGTTTTCATATGTTTGCATTTGTTTTCTTTCTTTTTGGTTGTGGTTTCGCAGATTTTCTTTGGTTTTGAAAGCTTTTCGTTGCGTATTTTATATAGTTTGTTGTTGTCTGTATTGCTGGTTGTGTTTTCACTGGTTTTCTCTTGCTTTCAATTTTTTGCTGTGTTATCATAGGTTTTCATTTGCTTTCATTGTTTTTGGCTGTGTTTTCATAGTCTGTTCTTGTTTTTCATTGTTTTCGTTGTGTTTCCCTTGTTTTCTTTGTTTTTCCTTGTTTTCCTGGTTTTCCGCTGCAGGCCCCCTACAAACGATCAGCGCTCTTACAAAGGGATTCCTTTTGTGACGGCCTTACAAAGGGATCCCTTTTGTGGGGGCCTTACAAAAAGGATTGCTTCTGTAGCGGCCTCGTAAATAGATTCATTTAGTGGCGGCCTTACAAACAGATTCCTGTCGTGGCGGCCTTACAAAGGGATTCCTTTTGTGGCGGCCCTACAATGGGATTTCTTTTGTGGCGGCCTTACAATAGGATGCCTTTTGCGGAGGCCATGCAAAGGATTGCTGCTGTGGCGGCTTGACAAAAAGGTTTTCTCCTGTCGCGGCACTACAGAAGAATTCCTTTTCCGGCGGCCCGGACGCACCCCTGGAGGGATTTGTTTTGTTTTACCGCCGTCACAAGCGGGGAATTCGTATAAGATTTTGTTGTCTTGGCGCGGGATGCGTGCCATGAGAGACGTATCGGAAGATGAACATTGCTATCGAATTCATTATCTCAGAGAATTTGGGCCGCGGCGGGCGCACCCCTTGAGGGTGTCTTCTTTGCTTCGTGTTCCAAAAGGGGAAATTACGTGCATTTGTTTTTCTAATGTTGGGTGGTGCATTCCTATTCTGGGAAGCGCGTCGAGTGAAGCAGATCGCCATCAATGTTTTTTTCTTGCGGAGTTTGATTCACAGCGGACGCACCCCTTTCAAGGTTGTTTTTTTTTTTATTGTCGCTCAAAGGGGGAAATTATGCGCAATGTTTGTACATTCTGGGCGCGGGCGTTATTGCAGTTAGAAGCACAGAGGGTGAAAGCTATCAGCCTTTGCTTTATCTGCGTAAGAAAATTCTCCCATGGCGTGCGCACGCCCTGAATAGGCCAGCGCATTATGTACTTGTTTTGGCGCTCTCTGTCTGTTAGCCAGGTCGCTAGAGTATAATAATGTACAAATGGTACTATTGCAAAAAAATAGCAGCGCAGAATGAGTTCGCCACCTCCTTCCATGCAGGATGGTGCGGGCATCAACATGGGGCGACGGTCTCAAGACTCATGGACACCTACCTCATGCGGATCCTTGACATTTTCCGGGACATCATTTATTTGATGCTTGCCTCACACGCTATTCGCGTAACCCGCGCGTTCGCTAAACGCGTGGTGTTGGTCGTGGGTTTGAGTGTGTGTTTCGACGAGGCAGCAGAGGCATCCCATTTTGGAGGCTGGCCATCACCCAGTCTTCGCGTAATTCGCGCTGCTGCTTAACGCGCTTGCTGGTTGCCGGTCTGATGGGCGAGCCTCGACGAGCTAGCAGGGGCATCCATTTTTTGGATGCCCCCGTGATCGTCTTCGTCGCTTTCTGCTTGTTCTTGCAATGATAGCCGCGACGCGCGTGTGCAACGTATGCATCTACACTTTCGCGAATCGGCTACGTCCATTGAAAATGATTACAGCTCGCGAACAGATTTCTGTTATTCCCGAGCGTCTCGCGCCTTTCGCGCGAGTTGCTTGCGTTTACAGCTTGTAAAGTATATTAGGACAAAGCCTTCGCGCTTTTGCTTAACGCGTGTTGTTAGTTATCTTTTGGAAGGGGGTGTTTCGACGAGCTAGCAGGGGCATCCATTTTTGGATGCCCCCGTGATCGCCTTCTTCGCGGTTTGCTTTCGCGTGCAATGGTGGCCGCGATGCGCATGTGCAACGTATGCATCTACATATTCGTTTACCGTTTACGCCCATTGACACTGACTGCAATTTGTGAACAGGGTTTTGTTTTCCCCGAGGGTCTCACGCATTTCGCGCGATTTGCTTGCGCTTTCAGCTTATAGCGCATACTGAGAGAAAGCCTTGCCCACCGCGCATGTTTCAATTTATGTTGCGTTCACACTTGCGCAGGTCGAAGAATCCATGTGTTTTCATGTCGTTTTGCCTTGGTCAACGGGTTTGGATATGTTCGACCCCCCAGCGCATGGGGAGAAAAGAAAACAATAATGAAACAAAAGCAACGCATCCATGTTTCGATGCCCCGAGTCGCGGCGTTTCGTTTTGGATGTTTGTTGCGCCGCGTGCTGCATGTGATTTCTTTTGCCTTCACGTGGCGATAAAACAAAACGCCACCGTTGTTGGCATCCGTCGCGCTCGTTCCCTCCAGCATCTCTCTCTCCCTCCCTCCCTTCCTCCCTCGTCTTCTGTTATCCAGGCAGGGGCGGGAGAAAGGAACAAGTCTGAAGGAAGGAGCGAGCGAGCGAGAAATCGAACTGGAGAAGGAAACTGGCAGGGGGGAAAGTAGGAGGAGGAGGGATACGGGGGTGAGAGGGACATGTTTTGAAGCCCGTGGAGCCTTTCGTCGTCGTTGTCTTTGTCGTTATCCATCTGCCTGCGGCAAGTCTCGCCACCGTGCCAGTCCAGCATGCTCGGTGGCGACTGTTCGAGAGGGCATCGGAGGCATCTTGGATGTTCGTTGGGATATGTATCGTGGGAGTTCTCTTGGAGCGTTTTTGGGGCTACTTTGGGACTTCGTGAGCCGTCTTGGAGGCGTACTGGGCCGTCTTGACGGCTTTGGTGGCCTCCCAGGTTCGTCTTCGAAACGATCTGGAGTTTCTTGAAAGCCTTGAAGAGCGCCAGGGGTGCGTCTGGGCGCCGACAGCACCCCCAGAAGAGGGGCATATTCATGAACCTGGTTGCGAACCGGGAGGAGGGGTGGCCCTTAGAAAGATTACGGCAACCCTACCAAGCAACACTTAGCATTCTACCACGCCTCAACGTGCCAGGGGGCATGGTGGCGGATCGTCATCGTTTGGCCTCCTCAACGTCGTCCCTAGGGACCGTCCCTGTCGTCGTCGAGGCTGTTTGGATATCCGTAAGGGTTTCGGGGGATGCCCTTCAAGGGCTTTTTGAGGAACCCTCTGGGAAACTGCAGAGCATTCGTACTAGTTATTTCACATGGATTTGAAAGAGCGTGTTCTACCGCTGCTGGCGGCAAAACCGGGGGGGGTCACTACCGGTTCGAACCCCTCCCCCCCCCCTCCCTCCGGAAAGCCGGGGGGGGGGTCACTACCGGTTCGAACCCCTCCCTCCCCCCCCCCCAGTTCATCATGAAAAGGGGGGGGAGTCACTACCGGTTCGAAATCCCCCCCACCCCTCTCGAAAACCGACTGGGGGTGCGGACAGTGGTGGGGACGGCGTTGGTGGGGACAGTGGTGAGGGGACAGCGGGACAGTGGTGGGGACAGTGGGACAGTGGTGGGGACGGTAGTGGCGGGGACAGTGGTGGGGACAATGGTGGGAACAGGGGGGACAGTGGACAGTGGTGGGGACGGTGGTGGTGGGGACAGAGGTGTGGGCACAGTGGGAATGAGGTGGAAACAGTGGGACAGTGGAGGGTATAATGGTGGTGGGGACAGTGGTGAAGGCGGTGGCGAGGACGGCGGTAGGACAATGGGGCAGAGGTACAGTGGGGACAGTGGCGGGGACAGTGGGGACAGTGGTGGGGACAGTGGGACAGTTCAGTGGGACAGCGGCGGAGTCAGTGGGACAGTGGGGACAGTGGGGATAGTCGGGCAGCGGTTGGGGCCGTGGAGACAGTGGGGAGAGTGGAACCGTGGTGGGAACAGTGGTGGGGATAGTGGGGACAGTGCGACAGTGGTGGGGGCACTGGTGGGGACACAGTGGGGACAGTGGTGGTGAGGACAGTGGTGCTGGGAACAACAGTGGGGGATGTGATGCGGACGGTAGTAGGGACCAGGGTTCGTTTGCTGGCGGTGAGTTGGGGTGGGGGGGGAGGGGTTCGAACCCGTAGTGATCCCCCTCCGGTTTTCGAGGGGGGGGGGGGGGGTTCGAACCGGTAGTGACCCCCCCGGTTTTCCGGATCCGGAGGGAGGGGGGGGGGGGGGAGGGTTCGAACCGGTAGTGACCCCCCCGGTTTTCATAGGGTGAAAGGGGGGGGGGGTTAGGGGAGAGGGGGTTTTGCCAGGGGAAAAGGGGGGGGTGGGTCCAGCAGGGGGGGGGGATTTTCGGAGGGGGGGGGGCGACCCCCGGGCTCCGGAGGAAAAAATTGGCAATCTTCCACAGTAGAGCGGCGGTGGATCACGCTCTCTCATAGATTTCCATCGTGCTCTGCATCGTAATCGTGCTCTGTATCGTCATCCTCCTCCTCATTCTCAGCCTCTTCATGGTCAGCATCTTCCTTGTCCTCCATCTTTCTCACTCTCGGCAGCCTCATCCTCACCACACTCTGACGGTTCAGCCTCCTCTCCGGTATTTTTCTCATGTTTTTGCATCGTTTTCATCCCCATCATCCTCACCCTTCTCATGGTTATCACCCTCATTTCCTAAATGTTGTGCAATTGAGCGTGCGCAAACAACGCAGTGTTTCCGACTCGATCCATTCCAGTAGTGCTGCTGTTGCGGCTCAGGTGCGTACTTCCGGTACCCCCCCCCATTGAACTGACAGCATGGGGGTTCCATAGTACGGTTCGGACGCGCACAACAAGAAGATACTCCGGAACAGGGGGTACAAGGAGAAAGCCAAGCAGGACGCACTGGAAACACAATCACTGAAATCAATTGTGTTTCATTGTAGTGTTTCCCTTCCGGGGCATTTTGGATAAGAGGTAACATGTTTAATAATAGAATGTTAAGGAACTTGAATTTACACATCCTCAGGAGAAGTACGACAAAAAAAGCCCGTTGTCAAGTTCTTGGTTGATACTCACATGAAATGCGCACAGACGAAGCTAGACGCCAAGACACGCAAGTGCAACAATAATACGCGCGAGCTGCAGACGGCGAGTTCCACAATCAAACCGATGGAAGCAGCAGGGAAAATGAAAGATAAACGCATTACAGAATTAGAACAGAAGAGCAAGGAGTTTAAGTAGTGGGGCTGTTGGTACAAGAACGTGTACCAGGAAACCAAAAAGGAATGCAAAAAGCTCGAGCGGCAGAAGCAGAACACTGAGAGCGAACACGAAACTTCGTCGACAAACACGGGCGGCTGATGGCCACCTTCGCCGACCGCGTGTCTCCCAAGTTCTTCAAGACCCTTTGCAAATGGGAGCAAAAGCTTCCCAAGCGCCTGCCGTGGTGCGCTGTGGGCATGTGCTAGACCACGCGCACACTAGGCAAACGAAAGCAATTCAATTTGAATTTGGCGCAAAAGACTCTGGCGGGCGAGCCCGTGGAGAGGGGAGATAATGCAAGGGTCGTTTTAGTAATAGTTTTTCCCGGCGATTCTGGGGTTTGCGATTTCGACAGAGTGGTCGCGATAAATCGATTGACGTAGTTTTTCCTCCGGCATGGAAAAGCGGCCGGGTGAGCCCGCGGGGGAAGATAATGAAAGGGTCGTCTTGGAAATATTTGTTCTGGAGATTTTGGATATTGGGGTTCCTATACAACGGCGGCTTCGACTCGACTCAGTTCGATAATGTTCTGGCGTAGACACTCAAGCGGGCGAGCCCGTGGGAGAAACTTATCAAAGAGTCGCGTTCGTAATCGTTTTTGTTGGAGATTCTGTGGCTCGCATTCAAGTCTGGTCTGAACGAGTCTATTCTGGTTTGGTTTGGTCTGGTCCGATCTGTCTGGCGGCATGATCGAGTCTGGTCTGATTTGGCTCGTCTGGTCTGGTCTTGTCATGTCTAGTCTGGTCTGGGCAGGTTTGGTGTGTCTCGTCTCGTGACACGTCTGATCTGCGTGATCTGTCCGGTCTGGTGACAAGTCTGGTCGGCGTTGTCTTGTGACGAATCAGGTCTGTCTGGCCTGGCTGTGTCAGGCCGATTTCTGGCGTTTCAGGTTTGGTCTAGTTCATGTCAAACCGACCCAGCGTGGCCGCTGCCCCAACGCATTGAGCACGCGTTGTCATGTTTCTGGCTGAACATGCATCGTAACATGATTGGCTCAAGGTGCAATTTGCAGGCGCTTGCGTTGCATTTCGAAACTGCGTAACAATACCTGTGCTTCTTGTCTTCTCAACGAGCAGCAAGTCACATGGTGGCCGCTACGTCGACTTCCACTCCGTGCGCGTCTGTTCCGGCGCCTTGCGCGGGCACGACTTGGGTCAGCACTTTTAGCTTTGACGAGTACTACTTTGGAGACGGGTTCAGCCACGGCTTTTTTACACCTACGATGACAAGCTTGCCTCAGATGCGTCGCCGCCCGCGTGGACTCCCGACGCGGCCGGCATTCGCCCTTGGGCCGATCAACAAATCAGATTGGTACCCATTTGCGAAAAATGGTAGCAGGGGCGCAATATTCTCTTGCACGCTGACGGCGCCCGCTCATACAAGCTGGGGCTGAACCGCAAGAACACGTTGGACGGCGTCATCCACGATCACGTCACCCGCAAGCCAAAGAAAGACGGGGCATTCCTGCGCCCCAACTACGTGCAGCGCTTCGCTGACACCATTGATGGGTTCACCACGTACACGAAAGGTGGGGCCCAGATAATCGATCGGCGTTGGCAGCATATTCGTAAGTTTGTAGGCAGGCGGCCGGCCACTGGCTCATCCCAGAAGAGGATGGATGCGCGCGCGCGCTGCGCAGTGGGCCTACTGGCACCAAGACGATTATTTGTTTTTGAGAGCAGGAGAAGTTCCCAGGCGTCGCTGCTGAACTGGCACTGTATTTTTGAGTTCGCACTCGACTTCTTTGAACAAAAAGCACGCATTTCCAGATCTTGGTGGTAGACGCACGCCACCCCTCCCCCCCCCCAGGAATTCCATTCTGAATGGTGTCGACCCCCCGGCACTCCTGATCGTGTCGTTCTTCTCTCTGTTTGCCGTTCTCCTCCTCCTCGTCCCGTGCGCTGCCTCCCCCCCCTTTCCACGTCCCCCACCTCCTCCTCCTCCTCCTCCTCCTCCTCCTCCCCCCCCCCCCCCTTCCCCCTCCCTCCTCCTCGATTCAACAGGGAAGGGCAAGGGCGATGGGGGAGGGGGGGTTCGATCAGCAGGATTGAGAAGGATTCCAACAAGGATTCCAGGAGAAATGGCGACGAGGAGGATGCCGGGATGATTCTATTGGATCTGATTGGGACCCAAATAGAAACCCAATATGAACAGGGACGGGAAAAGAGACAAGGGGAAGGGGGGGGAGGTGGGGGAGGAAAAGGGCAAATATTTTGACGCGGATTGAACGCGCTTCAAGTTAGGATTCACCCGGAAAGGGCGACAATGAGGGGGGGGGAGGATTCGATTGGATGTGAATTGGATCCAGACGGGAGCCGAACGAACCATAGGAAAGAAGAGAAGAGGCGAAATGAGGGGGAGGAGGAGGAAAGGGGATACAATATCCTTATACCTATTAGATAACAACTCAAGCACCATTCTTCTGCATATTCCAAAACCAACCGCCAGGTCTTGAATTCCGAAAGCTAAATAAAGTTCTTTGCTATGTGGATAATGGCACAGCGCCCTTTAAAACCAACCAAACAAAAACACAAGGCTTGGAGTTCCTGCGCTGGCTTTCCGTTTGGGAACGCACGTTTTTCCATGGTCCGCATCCCAAAATATCGTGGTTGTATCGGATAAACATTCGGGGGTCTTCAAAAATTTTGAAACCACCGGTTGTCTTGTTATCGGTCTCGCGAAACCATATTGCATATTGTTGTTTTTGTGTCGTTGTGTCGAATGTTTCGGCACACGGCTATATATATTGTCTGTTTTGTCAATTTGTTTTCGTCTGGCCCTGCAAGCTTGTCGAATCTGCAATCAGCACCGCCTGGCTTGCAGACCACGTTGCTATCAACATGTCAATTGCACCTGGTGTTCCTGTCTTTGCGAGCGCACGTTCTACATACACCAACCACATGTGTTTTTTTTAGTGCTTTGGACAACACGAGTCAAGTTTTCCATTTTGCGTTGAAAAGCGGAGGGACACGCAGCACATGGTTTTATTGATCGTTCGGGATGGAGTAGCAGGGATACGTCGTATCCTTCAATGTATGGATTCTCTTTTTCAGCACAAGGTGGTGTTGAAATCTTGGTAGCGACGCGACACAACACCAAAGGTAATATTCATATTGATGGCAGCATGGTCTGCAAGCCCGTCGGCGCTGATTGCTGATTCGACAAAGTGTATGGGGCCGAAAATATGACATAACAGACAGACAGTACAAGCTATAGTAGTGTGCTGCGCCATTCGAAACAAAAAACAAAACGGCAATCCATATGATGTGTTGGCGGGGCCCGCATCAGAACATCCGGTGTTTTCGCAAGTTGCGTGAATGCCTCATAATGTTTACCGAGTGAAATCACCATGGTTTGCGATGATGTCCATCGAAAACCACTCGTGTTCGTTGGATTATGAAGGCGCTGTATCATGCTTCATATAAGCAAGCACATGTGAGTTTCTTAGCTTTCGAGTTACAGGACAAGGTGTTTTCAAAGGTATTAGAATCCAAAAGAATCGTTGTTTTTGTTTTCTTGCTTTGTTTGGGATGTATATGCAACGGGTTTATCTTCCCTCTCCTCCTCCTCCTTCCCCCCTTTCCCTTCCCTTCCCTTTTCTTATTCGGCTCCTATCTGGACCCCATTCAAATCCACGGGCATCCTCTATCCCCCTCCTGTTCCTCGCTCTTCCTCACTCTCTTCTCCGGTGGATATGATGCAGTCCTAATCGACTCCTCCCTCCCCTTCCTCCTCGCCCTTACCTATTGAACCCACAGTTGACCCCGAGTCAATCCTAATCGAATCCTCGTTTCCCTTTTTCCACGCTCCTTACGATTGCATCCTTTCTGAATTCTAAGGAGTACCAGGATCAAGGAAAGGAGGAGAGGGAAAACGCGGAAGGAGCAACAATGACAGGATGGAGTTCTGTGAGTGTTAATCTGACGCCTTGCGACCCCACCCTAAACGGGACCCCTCGGAATCGTTGGCCCGATGGCACCCTGCACGCCCTTGCAGACGGCCCCCTGTGCTGTCCGGGGCTCCTGAAACCCCTGTCGGGCCCAGGCAACGGGCCCGAATCGGTCAGGAGGGCGGCCGGACGGCCCCGCGAGAGCCCCCAGCGGCCCCAGAGGCCCACCAGACGACCGAGGACGACCGAAAGAAGGCTTCCGAGAGGCATCTCCAATAAAAAATATGTATTCCCAATAGTTTTTGCATAATTTTGGGAATGCTCCGTTGTTATGTCGTCCTGGCGTCCGAGACCGCCCAGGAGACCAGATACTCACCCCGAAATTAAGCAAGAGGGCCGCCAGGCAGTCCAGGAGGAGCCCCAAGATGACCCGAAAGGGCCCAAGCATGGCCCGAAGAGAGCCCCATGACGGTCCAAGATGGCCCCAAGACGCTTCCGAATCATTCCGAATCGTGCCGAGGTCGTTCAGGAACACAGCGGTTGGAAGCATGGTGGCCTGGGGAAGCCCCCAGATGCACCCAGAAGGAACACAGGAGTCTTCCAGAAGGCCCCAACGAGGCCTTCAAAACCTTCGTGAGGCTACAAGAGGCTTTCCCAGGATGAGCCTCCACAATAAAGCTGAGGATGGAGACGACTTCGAAGGGCAGGACGAGAATGAGGAAGAGGAAGAGGTAACATGAGGGAATAGTCATGAATAACTTTGTTACAGCGACGATGCCAGAAAAAAAAAGGCAACAACGAGTTATCGCTAAATCTTCCGTGCTACCTTGTTGCCCTCCTGCTTGCATGCCCAATCTTATGGACCAAAATGCATTGCGCGAAGCGCCACTGTAATATTGTATCCGTCTATACACTTAGGTATCTGCATACATATACATGTATATACATATATATATATGTATATACATGCATCCATACATACATACACATATATATATATATATATACATACATATATATATATGTGTACATATATATATGTATATATTCATATATATATATATATACATGCATATGCATACGTGTGTTTGTGTACCAATCACGGAGTACACGGAGGGACCAGAGCCCAGACTTGTGCTTTCCACGGGAGGCCAGGCCCTCGGGGGGCGTCCTCGGGGGGCAGGGGGGGGGCCCAACATGCACCCGGGACGCGACGGGACTAGCCCGAAACGACGCGCTGGAGCCTCAAGACGGCCCAAGAAAGCCCTAAGACTTCCGAAGACAGGCTGAGGACGTCCCAAATTTTTTTCAAGGCCCCCCAAGAGCCCTTCAAGAGGACCCATTATTGCCCTCGAGGGGCGAACATTAACGATTCCCTCACGGTGTGTGAATGATTTCCGCAGGCTCGCATTGCTGGATTTCCGAAAGCCTTGGACAGCCTAATCTCGGACATACCAAGATCATCAAGGAAATGTCAAAAGGAGCCCCAAGACAGCGCCTAGGCAGCCCAACAGGGGACCAAGACGGACGATGCCCCCAAGACGGTCCAAGAGCCCCCAAGAGCGCCCCGAACAGGGGTCCAAGAGGATCAAATCAAAGGAATTTCGGGAGCCGTGTTCCCAAGACGGCCTTTACAACTAACCCCCGAGCTCGCCTCTAGGGGGCCCAAAAGAGCGCCAGGAGGGCCCAACATAGAGCCAAGACGAGTCAAGACGGCCCCAAGGGGGCCCCGGAAGGGGCTCAAGATGGCCAGAACCCGAGAGGACGCAAGACGGCCTAAATGATCCACGCCAAGACTGGCCCACAACGGCCCCAAGAAGACCACAAGAGAGCCCAAGAGGCTCCCAAAACGGCCCAGAGGGACTTAACTATTACGCAGGATGCCCCCAATATGGCTCAGAAAGCGGCCCGTAAAGGTCCCCAACATTTCAGGCGTCCAAGAGGCTCCAAGACGGCCGAAAGACGGCTGGAGGTGGCGCGGAATTTCTTCAATGGTGCGTCCGAGGAGCCGGAGGCCCTGCCTGCGCGACCTGGACAGATTTTCTGGCCTTCGTGTCTAGGGGGGGAGGGGGCGGCCTTCGATGCTCCGTGATTTGGCGCTGGTGGCGTGTATTTCGAAGTCAGAGTTGGGCACTGCTGCTGTTTGTTCAGCCCATCCTCCTTCTGTCCGCGTGTTTATCCAGAGAAGCGCCAGAAGCGTTGAAAAGCTCCAAGGCTCCTTCAAACGTCGCTGGGATTTCAGAACTTGATTGCCGCGGGTCCCTCGGCCACCCCAGAAGGAGCTGCGGAATCGCCCGTGCATTCCTCACTAACATTTGCGATGCGAGTTTCTTGAGCGTGGTTAAAAACTAAGTGTGCTCGAAGCGCGCGCGTGCTTCTAGTATGTATATTACTATAGGTGTGCATATATGTATATACACATAAAAATCCATAACACAAACATACACATCTAGATATCTCAGTTGTGTGCCAGAGTGCTCATAGATGCTTATTGGGTGCTCTTAGGAGCGCTCGAGAGGGCCTCTGGGGAGCCGTTTTGAGGCCTCTTATGGGGCCTCGTGGGAGCTTCTTGGGGGCCTCTTGGAAGCCTCTTGGGGCTTCTACTGGACCTTTTCGGGCCTTTGGGGGCCCTCTTGGGGGACCTCCTGGGGGCTTATTGCGGCCGAGGGCTCGAAATGTCTGTTCCGGTCCCCCGTCAGGGACCTCTTTGAGAGACTTCTTGGGGGCCTTTTGGGCCGTCCTTGAAACCTCTTGGGCCGTCTTGAGGCCCTATTGGTTTGGCCCTTTTGGGGTTTTATTGGAGGCCTTTTGGGCCGTCTTGGGGCCATCCTGGGCGCCCCTTGGGCCGTTTTGGGTGCCCCTTTGGCCGTCTCGGAGCGTCGAGAAGCCGAAAAGGCAACAACGCAAAAACCCCAACGACATAAGGAACAATGAGTTGTGCCTCTTGGGGTCCTCTTGGGAGGCCTCTTGGAGGTCTCTTGGGGCGTCTCGTAGGCTTCTTGGGCCGTCTTGGGGCCATCTTGGGCGTCTTGGTGCGATGTTTGGACGTTTCTGGGCCCTCTTAGGCCGTCTTGAGGGTCTCTCGGGATTCTTTGGCCAGTCTTGAGGCCCCCTTGGGCCCCAAAGTGTCACGCGGGGAGATGCCGGGAACCCCAAGGGGGCACGCGCTCAGCTGGCAGTGCGGGGTCCGGGCCGGGCCCCTTACGAGACTCCCCTCGGGAGGTGAGGGTTGAGGCTCAGAGGGTGAGGCAAAGGATCTGAGGGCCCGCCCGCTCCGTGCCCACTGGCACGGTGGCGCATAGAGTCTCCCCTCCACCCCGCCTCATTCCGACGCCCTGCCTTCCTTCCTCTGGTGCCCTGCCTTCCACTTCTCTGGCTCCATGCCCTCCTCCTCCTCCTCTTCCCGCCCCCCTCGCCCCTACCTTTTCAGGCTCCCTCCCCCCCTCAGCTGTGTTGCTGCTCCTCCTCCTCCTCATCATCCTCGCAACATCCGCTTCTTCTTCCTCCTCCTCCTTCTCGTCTTATGCTTCCCGCCGTCCATCTTCTCCCCTGCTCCCGTGTAATCACCCCTTTGTGCGCTGTCCCGTGAAATCTTCTCACCCCTGAACCCGAAGGCTCCACAGAGCCCCACAGCCGGACGGACACCGTTCCTTCCCCCCCCCTCTTCCCCCCCTTTCTCCCTGCCAGGCAGGCGGGATAATCGGGCGCACCCCGTTCGCTCCCCCTCCTCTCGGGCGCGGGGCTGGTGCTCATCGACCCGCCCTACGACTCGTTCCGGTCTTCCACCGCCTGGAGCCTCCTCCCCAGGGGGGGGGAACCGCGCGCGCGCGCCTACGATGCTGCAGTCGGTTGCGCGTAGGAGTGGCTTTTGGTGCGCGCCCACAGGGGTCACCCCAAGCATTGGCTGGTGCGCTTGGATTTGGTCCCAACGCCTCACCCTAATGTCGCGCACCAAATGCCACTCTTCTCTGGGGCTACTCTTGCGTGAAGCCGATGTTGAGGGGCAGGAGGGGGGAACGGGGTAGAGGTTGCAGGATCCAACTGTTCGGCCCGTGTTGTCCTCAAGAGCGTTTTTGTTCAAATCTCCGAGGATTGTTTGCGCTCAAGGTTTCTTACCTATGTCACGGAGGATATGGATGGATCGTGTATATGTTCTTTGTGTTGCCGCCCCTGGCCGCCTCGTTGCCACCGCATGCGTTGGGTGGGTCCGGCGAGGTTTGGTCATGTTGCTGCTCCGAGGCCACTTCGAGGCCTCCTCGCTCGCTGGTTAGATGCGCCGCCCGTTGGTGTCTCGTGAGCGCCCCGTGCGTACACTGAGGTTGCACCACTAGCCTACATCACCATGCTCATACCTCGTCCGTTGTCTTTTCAAAAGAAGAATATACTCTACCGCATTCTCCCCCTGGCTTATCGTCACCCCCTGGGGCATTTCAAATTAAAGACGAGTCTGCTTCGCCGTTCATTGATTGAAGTCAGACAATCCCAGCCCAACTGGTGATCCCTCCCTCCACACACAGACAGGTGTTTTGCTTGTGCATCAACATTCTTACATTATTATGCCCGCGCGCACTGGCTGAAGAAGGGAACAAAGGATGTTGGCAATCTCGCCTAGAAAGTGCATTATCATGTCACCATGCGAAGCATGTCCAAACAAACAGTGGATTTTTGACGCATGACAGCATCGAGCTTTCCATTATCCCGTCGAAAGATCCAGGCATGTGTAGTTGGGAGTCTGCACTTGTGTGTATCGCCTTCAGTGGAGCTCCCTGCGTGGCCATGAAAAGTTTGCGGGGGCTGCCGAAGTGGGCCCAGGGACGCACGCGGGCCCTGCCGCTGGGGCCTTCGGTGGAATTCTGCATGAGGTTACGAAACATGTGAGGGGTATGCCGAAATAGGCCTTCGGGGCGCATGCGGGCGCTGCCATGGGGGCCTTCGGTGGAGTTCCCTGTGGGGTCACGAAGAGTGTGAGGGGTGTGTCAGGATGGACCTGGGGACGCATGCGGGCGCTGCTGCTGGGGCCCGCACTTCCTCACCATCACCCTTATCAGCGCCGCCGCATCACGTCATTGTCATCGACGGTCACCGCAATTGCTGCCATCACCACTCCAGCACCTTCATCATCGACATGTGGACATCATCGTCATCGGCGTTACCAGCATCGGCGCCGTCGCCAGCCTTGCCGTCGTCATCGTAATACTCGCTACCACCGTCGCCACTATCATGATCGTTCCGCTGCTGTCGAAGTCATTATCATATCGCGCCTGCCCGAGCTACCGACCGTTTTTGAAGCGCCCGCGCGCCAGCGCGGCCTTTGACACACGCTAGGACGTTGCCATCAATTACTCCGACGGAAGGACCCCACATGAGAATCTGTTCAGCTTGCATTCAGCCCTTTCCTCCCCGCCCTGGCAGACACCCTCCTCTCGTCCTCTGCTCTGCCCTCTCTTCCTCCTCGTCCTCCTCCTCCTCTTCGGATTCGAACATGCAGTCCGGGCCCCTGAGGGAGGCGGCTCCCGCCTGAGACTTCCTCGCATTCACTCACAGACGAGGCTCCCGCCTGACACTTCATCCAGATTGAGGCCTGAGGAGCCCAAACGTGAACAGTTACAGGATGTCGATGGCCTGCCTCGGATTCGAACATGAAGTGCGGGCCCCTTAGGGAGGGAGCTTCCGCCTGAGACTTCCTCACAATTCACTCACAGACGAGGCTCCCGCCTGATACTTCCTCCATATTGAGGTCTGAGGAGCCCAACAGTGACAACAGTTACATAATCCCGATGACCCTCGTCGGATTCGAACATGAAATGGGAGCCCCTTCGGGAGTGGGTTCCCGCTTGAGATATCCTCGCAATTGACTCAGGCACGAGGCTCCCGCCTGATACTTCCTCCATATTCAGGCCTGATGCGCCCAAAAGTGACGACAGTTACAGGATGCCGATGACCCGCGCCAGATTCGAACATGAAGCGCGGGCCCCTTAGGGAGGGAGCTTCCGCCTGAGACTTCCTCACAATTCACTCACAGACGAGGCTCCCGCCTGATACTTCATCCAGATTGAGGCCTGAGGAGCCCAAACGCGACGAGGTGCGCAGGATTCCTATGACCCGTCTCGGACTCGAACATGAAGCGCGGGCCCCTTAGGGAGGGCGCTCCCGCCTGGTACTTCCTCACAATTCACTCACAGACTATGCTCCCGCCTGATACTTCATCCATATTTAAGCCTGAGGAGCCCAACAGCGACGACCCTTACAGGATGCCGATGACACGCCTCGGAATCGGACATGAAGCGCGGGCCCCTTAGGGAATGACCCGCTTCGGATTCGAACATGCAGCGCGGGCCCCTTAGGGAGGGAGCTCCCGCCTGAGACGTCCTCACAATTCACTCACAGACGAGGCTCCCGCCTGATACATCCTCCATGTTCAGCCCTCAGGAGCCCAAAAGTGACGACAGTTACAGAATGCCGATGGCCCTCGTCGGATTCGAACATAACATGCGGGACCTTTAGGGAGGGATTTCCCGCCTGAGACTTCCTCACTTTTTTAATCTCGCAGACGAGGCTCCCGCTTGATACTTCATCCATATTGAGGCCTGAGGAGCCCAGCGGTGACGACGCTTACAGGATGTCTGATGACCCGCCTCGGATTCGAACATGAAGCGCGGGCCCCTTAGGGAGGGAGCTTCCGCTTGAGACTTCCTTGCAATTCATTCACAGGCGATGCTCCCGCCTGATACTTCCTCCATATTCAGGCCTGAGGAGCCCACAAGCGACGACAGTTACAGGATGTTGATGACCCGCCTCGGATTCTAACATGAAGCGCGGGCCCCGTAGGGAGGGAGCTCCCGCCTGAGACGTCCTCACAATTCACTCACAGACGAGGCTCCCGCCTGATACATCCTCCATGGACATGCCAGGGGGTTAGTGATGACGAAATGATGATTGAGTGACTGATGATGGTGAGTGAATAAATGTGTGAGTGAGTGATGCTGCTTATGGTGATAATGAGAAATGAGTGTGCGAGTGTGTGATTGAGTGGCTGTGAGTGTAAGTGAGTGGGTGATTGATGAAGATGGTGATGATGATGTTGATGATGATGATGATGATGATGATGATGATGATGATGATGATGATGAGTGAGTGAAGGAGTGAGTGAGGGTGAGTGATGACGAGGGAGAGGGGGTGTGACAGGACTGCGCGGGGTGTCCAGAGAAAACAAGAACTCCACTTAGGATGTGGGGAAAAAGCGCCATCACGGCTGCACCGGCGGTGCCAAACCAGCTTGCCGTTCTGAGGGCGAGCATGCGCGTTCCAGTGCGGCCGCGGAGATGCTTAAGCCGTGGCCAAGCAGTCATCGCAATCCACTGTTGCGCGGTAAGTGGGGTCGACAGTTCATGAGTTGGTGCAAGCGATATGCAACACGTAGATTCTTTACACCGCGTAGTTCACGTACCATAGCCCACGCCGCATAAACCCAATAGACCAATGGCTATCGCCATCCAGAGTCATTCGCCACATGACGGAAATCCCAGCTCGCACAACATAGATTGCACCGCATCGTTTGTACATACATATCGTACCACTTGTAAGGCACCACGCAGCTTGCACATCACAGTTCACGCCCAATAGTTACACCGCATATTTGGCACGATATCGTTTGCACCACACAGCTCCAACAACATGGACAGCACCTCACATATCTCACGACATAGCCTCCACATCCACATTATGACATCTCACTGTTGTTTGTCCGCGCTGGCATGCACTCTTCGCTTGTCACGTGCCATGGCCACTTAGACGGATTTACACATTACATTGATGGGGTCCGCTCCTTTTCTAAACTCGGGCCAATAATGTTTGCATTATTTGTCGAGCTCTCCAGGACAATGCAAGGCGATTCCTTTTCAAAACGTGACCCGTTGGCGGCATTTGTGAGAAGGGGACTCGTGACACAGGGGGGCCGCATTCCAGCACAGCCGACGCATCTACGGAATTATTCTCCTCCTCCTTGCCGTCTATTCTCACCCCCCCCTCCTCCTCGTCTTTCGTCTTCCTCGGAACCTGCAGTGGAAGCCCGTACCAAGGAACACCCTGCTTGCTTCCAGGGTGCCTTTGGTTTCTGGGATTTCGATGGTTTTGCCTTGCAAAGCGTCAAGTTCCCCACACACACATACACACACACAAAAGAAAAAAGCCAATGGACGTCCTGGGGACTCACGGGTTGGGTTTCTTGTGGATGGTTTCTTGTGGTCGAGCTCCTCCCACTGTGATCCGCCCCATTCCTCTATATATCCCCTTACTTCTCCCTCCTCCTCCCCATACTGGGTGGTCGGGGGCGAGATCGCCGGCTCAGCGTCGCGGGCGCCGTGCCCTCCCCCCCCCCTGGACCCATCACTGTCGGCCACCTGCGGGAGCGGTGGCCCGGGGCGTGCGTGGCGCTGTGGTGCCCCGGGGGAGGGAGGGGCTCCAGGCACACGGGGCCCGCGAGGAATGTCCGAGGAGGACAGGGTATCCATACCTCTACCCCTCTCCTCTACCCCTCTACCCCTCTCCTCTACCCCTCTACCCCTCTCTACCCCTCTCCTCGTTTTCCTCTCTTTTGGGCCTCCTGGGAGGCCCTCGTCGCCACCGCTGGATTCGCGTCGCAATTCTCGTCGGAACGCACCCCAGGAGAGGTCTGGGGAGTAGCGGTATGGGTACTTTTTGGATTCCCCCACATGCGTGGCGGCCAAGAGGGAGGTGATGACTAGGGGGTGGGGTATCATGGCGAGAGCCATGATACTTCCTCAGATTTCACGGCGCCTCTTCTTCTTTCCATGCGTCCCTGGTCCCCCCCCCTGGGCCGCGCACGTGCCGTCGGCCATGACTTGCGCCCCGCCCCCCCCTTTTGGTGACTTCCCTCTTGGACGCCCCAAGGAGAAACGAGGGGGCGATATCTGGGGGCAGCGAGGGCTGTAGTAAAGGAGAGGCCCCTTCTTCTCGCTCCCCACGAGTTCGCGCCCAAGCAAAGACCCGCCGCCCTCATCATCCGCGCCCCTGTGGTCCATGGCTCGTCGAGGAGCGTCCAGGGTTTTCGGGCGTGTGTGGACCTCCGTCCTCGCGGGCCTCGGGAGAGCCCTTCGCAGGGACCGTCGGAAACCGCCAGAGAGCTGACTCCGGAGGAGGAGGCGGGGGGGAGAAGGAGGATAAGGAGGAGGAGGAGGAGGAGGAGGAGGAGGAGGAGGAGGAGGAGTACGAGGAGGAGGAGGCGGAGGAGGGAGGAGGAGGAGGAGCGCCGGGAGCCCTTCGCAGAGACCGCCCGAGAGCTCCTTCCAGAAGCAGCGCAGGAGCAGTTCGGGGAGCCCAGGGAGAGGATGGACGCTCGGAATGTTTAGGCGGCTGTCGGGAGCTCAGGAAGGCGCTAGCTGGGTTCAAGGGTCTCCTATTCCGCTTTCCCAACGGGTGTTTGCTCGTCGTAGGGGCCCACCGGGAGTCGACGAATCAGCGTTTGCACTAGGGTTCCTCGCGGACATCAGGAGATTCGGCGAAAGCACGCCGCCGATTCTGATTGCTGGCCAGCCGGCTTCCCAGGTCCCCATAATTTCTTGACGTTTCAGTAGGAGGTGGAGTTCCTGGGCTTCTGGGCTCTTTTTCAGGCCGTAGAGATATGCTAGACCGATTTCGGTGGGCGGCCGTGATGCCGCGTTGTTGTTTGTTGT